>CM061533.1:242349251-242376031 GCA_030545055.2 Neoaliturus tenellus | reverse complement strand
AGGCGAGTTTTACTCAATAAGGCCTACTCATTTATTGGAAGTGATGATAACCTAAGATACTATAGAATGGATAAGTCTCACGAACCACCACGCAATTCTATTCCTTATACCTAAAAAAACACTGATGACTTGGAGGAACAATTTAATTAACATTTTATCCCGATGTTGTGTTTTTTAATAAAAGATTTTGAAGGAATTATTTGATTAAATTTAAATATTTAATGTAAAATTATTTAGGGCCATTTGCACCAATTTAGTTTAAACCTGATCTTCAGTTTAAACCTAAGTTTAACCTAAAAGTCAGTTACACATGCATAGTTTAAACTTACACCTCCAGCTGATTTTGACTGACCTAGATTATGTTTAATCCGGTTTATCATTTATTTGTGCAAATGGCTCTTAATATTCTAATCTTCAATAAGCTGAAAAGGTTAAATAATAATACACTGGAAATTACACTTTTTGATATCATTGAATATCAATATAGGATAATGACTATAGTTTGAGAATGTAGATGACTATAGAATCAAGATGTAAGTTAAGAATTTGTGGGGAATCTTTACATTTATTTCTCTTAAACAGAGTGTAGGCATGAGAGCAATGGAAAAAAGGGGAAGTGCAATTGAGCAGACAGACAGTTCCATTAGACCACGACCTTTGTTCCCGCAAGGTCTTAGCACTTCCACTACCGTTTACTAAATACACATCCTCATTGGTGTTTGAACAGTTTCAATCATCCATTGGTGTTTGCGGAACCGAGGTCACAGACCTAGACCTTCCTGGAGACAATTACATATTAAACGCTAGCATGTTCGCTCAAAACGCCTTCCTGCGACCTCAGCTGAGGTTTTATGGTCAGTAATGGCTGCAATTGCAGGCGCGACGCCGCGCCGGTGGCGTCTTCTCTACTCGGAACTGTGCGGTGATTTTCACACTGACGAACCTAGATGATTCGGGTTGTTAAGCTGTTTGAAAAAATTTCAATATTGCTCTTTTCCGTTGTCCACGTATACTTGTAACTTTCGTAAAGTTTGTAAAGCGTCTTTTAAGCCTTTTAAGACACCAGCTGGGGTCTATTACAATATTCAAGTCACTGATGTTAAAAAAATCAATGACTAAACACACGGAATAAAAATATTACTAAGAAGTATATTTTAAGAATATAAATTATGACAATGTACGGTGTTGAAATTGCACAAGTTTAATGTACGGTATTTTTTTACTTATTAAAACTAGTAACAGGTTACCCGAGCCTTGCTCGTTGGTTTTAATTCAGTTTTGTTACAGTGTCATATTAATAAAGCTATTAAATTTCAACCAACAACCAACTATACCTCTTCACAGCTGTTTCAAAAAGTCTACTTAACATTAATGTTCCTTTATTTTTGTATACCTTTCGTTGCTATTTCGTTACCATAATAGCAAGGTAAAGGTGGTATTATGAGCCCCTATTTTGGTTTTTTGTAATAATTTTGTTACAAAAATATTTACACCCATTCTTTTTATAGTGTAATATAGAGTAATGAGTTACAAAATCAGTTTTGTTATTATTAGTTCGATAAAATTAAAGTTTCTGGACAAAAAATATAAATTTTTTAGTCAATACACTTTTTACAAAATTTCATGTGTGCTGGTAATATGAGCCCTTTAGTTTAATAAGACAAACATACATGCAGGATGTTAAAAAATGGATAGTAAATGTATTTAATGTGCAAAAAATTAGTTTTATTTGAATATAAGGGCAAATGCTTTTAATGGCGGACACTTACAAAAATCACATACGTAATAGTCTCTTTCACACCCTGCGCACTCATTATGCGCCCACATTTCACACACTTGGTACTGCACCCAAAGCTCTCCTCTTTTATCTTCGGAGAACAGTGTTTCGCAGAAAAGGCAGACATCGTCATCTTTTCCAGGGGTATCATTTAGGGGACTTTTCAGGGGAATTTAGAGGGCTCATATACCAAGCACACATAGGGGCTCATAATACAACCCTCGCCAAATTTGTAAAGAAATAGTCAAATGGCAACCTTGCATACTCTTAACTTAAACTTAATTTATGGTTTTGTAATCCTTAAAGATTGTTTGACAACGGGCATTTACTGTATAATATCTTTGTGAACTAGAATACAGGTTAATATGGAAATATGTACATACCTTACAAAGTTTTTATCAGTAAGTTACTAAAAACTAAAAACACTTGTTGCCACTGACATCCACATTGGAACAGAGCCACGCCACTCTAGCGGTGCTTCCTCTAACTATAACTATAGTTTTCGGTGGGTCCCGCTGGATTGCAGACTATACTTAAGCTAATATGATGGGGGCTCATAATAAATACAGGGCCCATATTACCACCTTTACCTCTAAATTAGACCAATGTTAAAAATTACGATTTTAAACTTAAATTTAGACCAAATTCGATTTTTTCCGGGGACAGAGGCTGTTTCTATACTTTTGACCAAAACACTCTTAAATGCAAAGTTTAAGCAAAATCTACCAGCTAGAATTTGAGATCGTGGAACACACATCCCTTCAGACATTGCTCGTATTTTAATATAGGATTTAACAATTACAGTTTAGCTGTGAGAGAGCAGTTTGGTTACTTGATTGTTGGAAAATATAGTGTACCAAAAAAAAAAAAAAAAAAAAATCCTGTCCACTCATACAAGTGTTTTATTTGCGAGTTAAATAATCTGAAAAAGCAAATCCATGCAATATGCGACGGAAAAAGAGTTTACGAAATTACGAATCACTACCTGATACATTCAGTCGTATCAGGTGCTTTAAAATAAGCACCTTCAAGTACATACAGTTGCTAAGTTGCAATTCTATACGTAACATTCGACACGGGAGATGCAAGAGCTCGTTATAGTTTTGGTCACGTAATTGAGCAGGAGATTCCAGTGCTTTCCAGAGGCAGCGATGGCGACGCAAGTGGTAAAGATGATGAAACCTTCTGCAACTGGAGAGGAGGGAATGAATCAACATCAGCTGGTCAAAAAAACTCCCTTCGGAGAAACACAGACTAGGATATCAGCAGATATACTGATGAAATTCCTTTGTCTATTTAGTATAGCGCATTAAAAAAATGATCCCTTCGCCTGTAGGCTACATAAAATGAGAAAATGTTTAGGTTAATTAGAGCAGGTGTGATAAGTTTATTGAATATATACGGGACAACTGATGTTATTAGGGTTTGAATGCATTACCTAAATGACGGGATGGACAATCTGTTAACAAAAAAAGCCCTCTGAAATAAATTGCATTTTTAGATATGTTTATAATCAATCTTTCACGGTTAAAATAAATAAAGTCTAAATTCAGTATATGTAGATAGGCCTACGGTACTCAAAATAATTTCTTACTTTTTGTAGTAAGTTATCATTACTGTAGTTGTGTTTATTTAGTTGTTTTTGAGAATGGAATTGTGAGTTAAGAAATATTATTTTGTTTTTAAATAACACTATAAATAGATTACAGAATGATGGAAGTTCCATTACATTTTCAAACCTAAATCAGACCGGGGGAATCGTCTGGTTGTAGTTCGTCTTTCAGCCACTCCAGTCTCGAGCAGCACCTGTCGGCGCGCTATTGCCACTATACTGCTACCGACAACTTTCTCTATTACATCAGCTGTAACTTCGTCTGCTCGGGGTCTCTCCTTCCTTCGTCTCCCTTTCCTTTGCTCCCAATTCTCCCCCCTTCCACCCAGAACTAGGAAACATAGAGAAATACTTTAACTTCATCTCATCTGTGATGGGCCTAGGGTCTACCGTTCTCGTCCCTTGGAGATTTCGTCTGATGGGTTTTTAAGTAGGGTAGGCCCACCCTCACTTTCCTTTCCAAGAGGTTTCTGCAAGTCATAGTGAATGTGGAACACCGAGAGGAACGGTTATTGCTCGAATTATCTCGAAATCTGCTGGAGCGCTGTTTTCTTCTGGCGGATCTCGAACTTTCCTGCTTGGAACCTCTATGAAAGAGACCACCGAGAAAGAAATGACACGCCCCAGGAGTTCTGCGGGGGGCTTTACAACAACAAGGTCAGGGTCATGTGTGAATAAGTCCAGCTCTAGGTCGTGCTTTGATTGTGAAGGTGTTTTCAATTAGCAAAAATGAAAGTTGCTTTGAATAGACGAGGTGTTCACTGACCTCCTTAGTGCAGGGTTGACGGAATTCTTTTTGAAATAACCCAAATGTGTCGCTTCACCTCCGCCCGCACAGTCCTTATCTTCTGCGATTGAAAAATAACTTAGTAAAGTAACATTCTGGCTAACAAAAGTCAACAATTATATCTGACGATTTTTTTCAACACTTTTACTTTCTCCATTGCAGCAGCGCTGGTTTTATTCTAATTTTGAATTTTTGCGTTAAGGAACAAGAATGCCCTCCACCATCAAAGAGTTAAAAAACCCACTAACAATTAAAAAAAAGAATATTTTCTATGCTTTAAGACAAGACTAACATTATCTTAGGTTTGAGTAGACCTAAAAGTATGCCTACATATCGGAAAATACATTTTGAACTGAATTCGTAATTCGTAAGTAGTCTATATTGCGGACGAAGTCTCCAGTAAATCAAATGCGGAAGAAATGCTGTATCTGGGAAACTGAAAGTCCAAAATACGTATTGGTTTAACGTGTTTAGTAACACGTCTATCAGGATTTTGTAACACATTGTGAAGCGTTTAACAACAATCTAGCGGTGCGGACGCTATCCCACGTGGGAGGGAGATGTTCAGTTCAACTCTGTCCCCACGAATCAGAGGTCCACGGTCATCAGCTTCCGTGTGCGTGTGCGTGTCGGCTAGCACGCTGCTGCACACGCCCCACACGCCTGACACGCGCTTGACGCCTGCGTGAGCAGCGAGATCCACCACCGGTGTCAGGAAATGGAATATACTTTCTCCAATTAATTAATATTACTAGCACTGTTTGCACTTTAAATATAAGTTACATTTAATTTTTTTACATTAAAGCGAATTTCCCTATAGGGAATACTACTCATTTCGTCCGTTCGTAATAACATCATTGATGGCAGCGACTCTGGTGCCGCGTACACGAAATTTCCAAATTTTTGCTTCAAACCAATGCCTACTCTGCCTACTACCTCAAACTAAATGCATTGGATGAGAGGTCTATTCACGTTAGTGTACATAGTCAATGCTAAATCCATTTAAAAGAGCTTAAAACAAACAATTTAGTATTTTAAATTTTTAACATGGTTAACAGGTTACGGAGACAATCCAAAAATAGGTTTTCCATGTTATTCTTATGGGGAATCAACAAAACCCTGAATCTCACTTATTTATTAACAAAACTTGATCAAATATGGTATGTACATTCACTAGATAGAGTTTAACGTATATTTACTTACAGCACCCATATGGCAGCAAACCTACCTACTCAACCCCAAGAACCCTATGGGGTTTATGGGGACAATAAAATTAACAGAATTTGATGCAATTTAGTTACTAGCACTGGGAATGGATTTTTCTATATCTACTTGCAATACCTCCAAAGCAGCAAACCTACATCTTCGTGCCCATGATGTTTTGGGGGAAGTTAAAAAAATTGAATCCTAGTGGAAATTCGCTGAGTACGCAGGTCTACTGCGACGGGGGTATTTAAACAGTATTAGGGCTTACAGACTTACAGTTGTTTTGCTAATCCACCCGATTTTGAGCGGGTTAACCTGCTTCGCTCAATCACATTTCTTTGTTTATAATTATAACTTTGGATGATTTCGCCATAGTCAAGGCTAGAGCTATATCTTCGTCATGTAGATTAAACACTAATATCCCTCCTCATTATACAACTCACGACTTCCTTTGTTCGGATTTTCTTGATCTTCTGTTAAAAACGAACATCAGAACTAAATACGTAGAATTTCTCAACTCTATGAAACAAAATTGCATGAAGCCACACTAGGTAGAGTTATTTAAGACTCAAAAATAATAAAAGCATTCAGTTCTCCGTTTTTAATGCAGTACTGGAGGTATCTGTTTTGATCGTAACAGATCTAAAAGGAATGATTTTTAGTCACGTACAGTAAGTAGTTTTAATTCAAACATAGGTACCAAACTTAACATTTTAATTCCATCTTTGGTGTTTATAACTTACTACTTCAGATTTTATTGCTCGCACAAATATAACCGAATACGAAGAAGGTAAACCTTTAAAACTAGCACTGATGAAAGTTGCAGAAAGTATTGCAGTACTTTAATTTTACCACTGGTAGGCCTAAACATTTTAAAGACCTCAACCTTTTGTTACAAGGCAATTTTAATTTGACCAGTTAAAAAATCCAAAATATTACTTCAAATTCCTCTTGAAAGCGTTGTTCATTGAGGTCCACCGGGTACTTCCGTAACTCTGAAATTTTGATGGGCCACCATTTTGTCCCTATCATTTTTGATGTGCCAAATCAAGCAATCTTGAATCAGATGTGGAGGTTGATTCTTGAGCCAACTGGCACCGTTACTCAACAGCAATTTATCCACCGGCAACTGTTTTGATGGCATTTCACGCTTGATTGTCCGGACGGTTTCCAGACCCTTTCTCTGAGCGGTTGCCCAGCGTCTGTGTGGCTGGTGGCTGGTGCCGCGGCGCTGCGGTGTGTTTACATTGCATAAGGCTGGCGATTGTGATGTAATCGACAGGCTCTCGACGACGCCAGCGCCGCCTGGAAGTGTGTCTCGGAACTACCGTGTGTCAAGGTCGCGACTACAACTCACACAGGTCGTCCACCTCCGAGCCGACGAGGGACGTATCAGTAAAATATGTTAGGATTTGGAAAAAGAGAAGAGGCACAAATGACAAAATTTTAGAGGTCCATGGATTGGAGAATCATTTTTTTATGTTAGGGAGAGGAACAACAGTGAGTAAATCTTTGAACCAACAAATACAAAGATAAACAAATAATGCATTACATCTCTTACCTCAGAATAATACTCCAGGCTGAGGAGTATCATCATTGACTATGTACACTTCACGTTAGTGTACATAGTCAATGGTGTCATCCTGGTTTCAAAAAGAAATAAATCAGGTGATAGTAAAGGTAGGTTTACTTTATATCATAAAAATGACAAAGATCCCACATTTTGCAAATTTTTTATAGGAGAAATAAATAATACAACACTAAAAGTTTCATCTTAGTACCTCCATTTGTATCTTTCCTCTTTAAAACTGATTATAAACATAGACTATAAAATTACTGCAGTTTTCAAATTTTGTTGAGGAGTGGAAATAATGTTTAAAAATAACACTAGTCTTCTATAGAGGGTATAGAGCTTCTTTTATGAGTCACCTTAGTCAACCATATCATTTATCACACTAACTTCTGAAGAATTTTTGGACTACCTAAACCCATACCCTTTGAAATCTTTAAAGAACTAACTTGTGAAGTACATTATCACATACTAGATGTGAAGTACATTATCTAAAGAAGTTGTCATATTATTTCATTTTTAGGGTGTCCAATATATGACTAATTCTTTTTGTTAAGGTGAAAATAGATACTAATTATGAAATAGACTTTTCATATGAATTTACTTACATAAAAAACTTAAAAAACTGACTTTCCCCTCCCATGAAAAACATTTAGGTTTCTTAAAAGAATGTATAAATAAACTCTTGTCCAGCAGTATATTATAAACAAACAATTTTCCGAAATCTATAAAGTTGAATGACCCAATGTTATTCGACCTTGTTATTTTGTTGTTGAAAGTTGTTATTCTAGCAACCCATTCCTTTTCTATGACGTGTTGATGACGTTCACTAATCCAACAGAGATAGAGATTAGACTGTCTATAGTTAGGACGATTTAAGGGGTTTGTATTGATTAGAAGATTTATTAAGATTAAAACTATATTTCTAGGAAACAATAACATAAGCTTATAAGAAGGTTCAAGATACAGAATAAAGCTATGGTGTGCATTATTAAAAGTAAATATGCTATGGGCACAGACTTAAATATTTTAAATTACAATTTTCTTATTATTTAGGGTATTCCTTATTTACTCCTCACCTTCAAAACAAACAATTATTTTGGTTAAGTTTTTGCAGTAATGCAATATTTTCACTCAAAGTTAAAGGGTAAACCAGGTCAAGGGTCTTGATGAGTCAATCTCATCCATTAGCTTATAGTCAATCCATTAGTTTATATGTTGAATTTTAAAGTTGGTGGATAAAAAATAAATAATCTATACTTATTTAATACGCTAAGGGTTTTTTTGTCATGAGAACTCCTCCTACAATTTTTAACCGATTTTCAAGTTTTTGGTGTCGTTGGATAGGGCTTACTCTGTAGTTGTTTCCGCCAAAAACTGATGAGAATTGGACTGAAAATAAAGCCGCTATCCACTATTGAAATCCCAAAATTTCCCATTTAAATAACATTGGGATTGAATCAAGCACTTTAAACATCTGTGAATAATCAGCTGTTAATACGTATAGATATTGGTGAATAAAGATATTCACAATATTAGATTGGTGGGATGTCATTTTTTTTTTTTTTTTTTTTCTTTATTTCGGCTTTAGGTTAAAACCATGTTAGGCCCACTACAACAAAATAGAGATACAAATTAGTACTTATAAAGAGCAATTACAAGAAAATGTTGTTAAACACTATAAATTTGAAAATTTCGTCCAAAACTTTGTCACCCATGTCATAAAGTAAAGTCATTAAATTTACAGGAAATTGAACTTTAAGAGTTTTCAACACTTCATAAAGAGAATTTCTTGAATTAACGTCACACAAAGGGCAAGCAAATATCAGATGGTCCAAACTTGCCTCATCTACGCCACATTCACAGTTTGGATCTTGAATCACTTTAATTTTAAACAAATGCATTTTAGTATAAGTATGGCCAATTCTCATTCTGCAAATAGTTGTTATGAATTTTCTTGATTGAGCAGAAAACTTAAACCAAGGAGCACTTGAAGCAGATTTTTTCAATTGAAATAATCGGTTTCCTTTAAATTTTGAATGGAAGTCCCAATCATTTTGCCAATTTTTTAGCGCCTTTGCTTTAAATAGCTTCTTTATGTCAAAAAATGAGGGACAATAGAGGTGGTTTTCTGAACATGCGGTTTTTGCTGCTTTATCAACAATTTCGTTACCCGTTATTCCAATATGAGAAGGTATCCAGGCAAACTTTATAGTGTATCCGTTTGAACTCAAATCAAAGTATTTTTTCCTAATTTGAAGAATAAATGGTGAAGAATTGAAGTTAAGCTGATTGTTCATTAAAGCCATTAAAACACTTTTAGAATCTGACAAAATGACAAACGACTTCGAAGAGAGGTTTTCTATATAATATAATGAATGAAGGATGGCAATGGCTTCTGCAGAATAAATGGAAAACAGTGAATTAATCTTGAAAGCGTGCAGAAATTTTCGCTGGGAGTGGAACACCGCGCAAGAGGTGAATGAAGTTTCCAAGTTTTTAGAAGCATCAGTGAATAGCAATTCAAAGTTGGGCCACATTTCTCGTGTTGCTCGGTTAAACTCGTGCATCAAGCACTCATTGACATAATTGTTATTTTTACCCAAGTCAAAGAAGTAGGGCTCTATTTTGCCAATTAGGTATTTGTAGTCGATTTGGAAAGAAGTTGGATGAAAGAAGCTGTTCTTATTCACATCGAGAGTATTGCAACAAATAAAGTTTTGATAACTTTGGAGGAGTAACGGAATTCTTTTGTTTTCCCAATACGTAGTAGTATTTACTAAATGATTAAGTTTTTGTATTTTTCTCTTTAGAGGGTGTTGAAGATGGAGGAACATGCATTTTGCTAAGTATCTGTCACTAAGCAATTCTCTTCTTATTTCTAGAGGCATAACACAAGCTTCAACTTCCATAGCCTTACATGGAGAGGACCTCATTAAACCAAGGCATGACCTAAGGGAACTATACTGAATACGATCCAGAATGATTTTATTTTCATTACTTGTATTTCCGAAGATAAAACAAGCGTAATCCATAACTGATCGAATCAGTGACATATATAAAGTTATTAAGACTGCTGGATCTGCTCCCCAATTCATGCTAGAAACAGACCTAAGTATGTTCATTCTTTTGGAGCAAGACTGAGATATTTGTGTGATATGGGATTTCCAGCTGAGTTTTCGATCAAAAGTAACTCCTAAGAATTTATGGGCTTCTTTACATTGAATTTCTTGATGTTTGTATAGTATCCTACAAGATACAGGATTACGTTTACGTGAAAATACGCAAACAGCTGATTTTGAGGAGGAAACTTCCAATCCGCTATTCACTGACCAAGTTGATAGATCACGAAGAGCGTTATTCAGCAGTCCTTCGCACGCTTCAAGAGATTTGTGGCTTATATAAATTACAATGTCGTCAGCAAATTCGAGTAAGTTAATGTAGTGGTCTAAAGTCAAACTGAGATTTCTGCAGTAAAGTGAGTATAGTATAGGGCTTAAAACTGATCCTTGAGGAATTCCTTTACTGGTAACTCTACCCTCCGAATAAATGCCTCCATTCTTTATGTGTATAATCCTTTCCTGGTAAAGTAAAGAAATAAAATTTACAATTTTCGCTGGAATGTTCATGGAAATGAGCCTTTTTGATAGGATGTTAAGATTAACATTATCATAAGCACCGTCAATATCTAAGAATGCAGCTACTAAGAATTGAGATTCGGTAAATGCAATTTGAATATCGGTGGAAAATATAGCCAAGTTGTCTGCACAACTTCGTCCGCAGCGGAAACCAAATTGGGTAGGAGAGAATAGAAAATTTTTTTCTGCCCACCACTGTAGTCGAAATTTAATCAGTTTTTCAAAAAGTTTTCCCAACGAAGATGATATTGATATTGGACGATATCCTTCTGCCAGGCGAGGATTCCTATTTGGTTTAGGAATAGGGACAATTAAATACTCCTTCCAAGAACTTGGAATAAGATTTGAGCTCCAAAGTTGGTTAAAAATTGATAATAGAGTTGTGATGGCCTCTTGTGAAATATGCTTTAAAAATAGGTTGTGGACATTATCCTTTCCTGGACAAGTTTTATCTTTTAAATTTGAAATGGCTAAGTTAATTTCTTCCATACTAAAATCTTTAATGAAGTCCGAATGAATGTGTTGTAAATTGTTGTCATTAAACAAAGGAATTGGTAATTCTACAGAAGGAGGAGAGTACTTGATGTGAAAATCTTCGGAGCACTCTGCAAAATGGTTTAAATTTCTTGAAGTATTACCATTTGACAAAAACCTATACTTCATTCTTTTAACTTTTTCCCATACATCAGATATGTTGGTTGTTCGGTTCATCTGGTTACAAAAGGAAATCCAGTGATCCCTTTTACAGGATCGGATAAACTTTTGGGTTGTAGCTGCAACTTTCTTATAATTAATATAGTTTTCCAATGTCTGCTTCTTCCTATACTGTGAAAAAGCTGACCTCCGGTGTTCAATATGCGCCGTACATTCCGGAGTCCACCAAGAGCAAGGTGAAAATTTCTTCGAAGGAGGAGATGAAACAGGGATAGCTATAGAGGCAGCATGTAATAAAACTTTACAAAACTCATCATAAGATACAAGGGGGTGTTCTTCAAGAGATATAGCTTTACATTGATTATCAACAGTTTCAGAAAATAACTTCCAATTTGCTTTATTAAAACACCAAAGCTTTCTGGATGAATTCCCCCGAGGGGTGTACATTCCCTCTGAATACCCAATACTAACTAAGATTGGTAAGTGCTGATTACTAGTCCAGTCTTCAACAACAGACCAGTCAGAAATAGGTCCAAAAGTAGGTGAAACTAATGTCAAGTCTATAGCACTCTTCTTTAAAGGGAAACCACAAAAATATGTAGGAGCACCATCATTCAGGAACACTAAATTGTTATCCTCAATAAAATTGTATAGATTGTTGCCTTTAAAATCAGTAAAATGATTGCCCCACGCAATATGATGAGCATTGAAGTCACCCAAAATGATAAGTGGATGACCAAAAGAATTGAAAAAAGAAGACCACAAATCATTGGTCAACTTGTGGTGAGGTGGAGCATATACAGAGAACAAATTTACACACTTGCGTTGAAATAGTATTTTAATTCCCACGATGTTGATTTCGTTTTCTATAAATTCCCCTGGTAAAGCGAAATCTAAAACAGAATACTCGATATCTTTTCTTACCAAAAGAGCAGAGCCTCCACCAGTCCTATTTATCCTGTCGTCCCTGACTATAGAATAATTATTGAAAGTAATATTTTTAAAAGGATGAAGTCTGGTTTCTGAAAGTGCAGCAATGTTTATGCCATGAGTTGTGAGTAAATACTCTATTTCCCCTTTATGGCATATCGCTGAATTGCAGTTCCACTGTAAAACATTCAACTTGTTCAAACTAGCCATTAGAATAGTAAAAAATAGAATTAAATTGAATGATTTATAGGTTACTAGATTATTAAAAGTTATCAGCCTAGAGTGATTCACCAGATGAATATCCATCTTCGATAGTGGTTATGAGTCTATCCAAATCGAAATTCATCATGGGTTTGAGCTTCTCAATGACGCTTTCCATACTGATTTTGTTTTTCTTAAATGAAGTTAAGATATTATAAAAGGTTTCAGCTGATTTTTCACTGTCATTTTTTTACACTTGTTGAAGTTGATGTGATTTTTGAAGATAAACTGGTTTACTAGGAGAAGCTATTTCATTTTGAAATTGTTTGTAATAATTGTTATTATACCTTGAAGGTAGCTGAGATTGACGTGACTTAAATAAAGTGACATTTTTATGCAACTTACTAGGGTGAGTTGAAAGTGTAGCCTTCTTTGAAGACTGGATATGATGAACAGGGATTGGAAGTTTCTCTTTAAGGGGGTTAGGATTGGCAGTGGATGATAGAGCTGGGAATGATTTGTCATAATTGGGACCTAACACATTGGAATACGATTCATATTTCCCTGTATCAGGAAATAAAAATAGTTTAGCGTCTCTGTAAGAAAGATTACGATAAGCCATAACTTCCTTAATTTGTTTTTGCACATTATATTCAGGGCAAGACTTACTGAAAGAGGAATGGGAGCCCTTACAGAATAAGCATGATGGATTTTGAGCAGTACAGTCTTTTTGTAAGTGTTGTTCGTGACAGTTAGGGCATCTAACCTGACTTTTACAGTTCCTCGAAGTGTGGCCATACCTTACACACTTGTAGCACAAAACAGGGTTTGAAACATAAGGCTCAACGGCACACCTATTATAAAACATAAAAACATAGTCTGGTAAACGTTTTCCTTGAAACTTAATACTAACTAGAGGAATAGGCTTAGTTACCTTCTTACCATCTTCATCGGTCATTGTTTTGGTTAATCGCTTAACTGACAAAACCTTAAAGTCGTTGGACGTATTCAAGTTCTCTAAAATATCGTCCTCACTTAGAGAAGTGTCAATGTACCGTACTAACCCTATCCTTTCTAATTGGTACGATGGAATATAAACATTAAGATTGTTGTCCGTAGCAAAAGTGGAGTTCACAAATGTATTGGCTGAGGAAGCTGATTTGAAAGTGCAAGTAACCCTATTTTTATTGGAACGTTTAATTTCTTCAACACCGTCGACATTTGTACCAAATATTTTCTTGCCTATATTCAGGGGATGAAGATTCCCAACGTTACCTGCTCCAGGAAGACTCTCAATGTGGACGATAAATGGCTCTTCATCATTTTCATTGTATAGCGGTTTACCAACATCCTTCTTGGATTCCATTTGAGTGGCCGTTAAATCGGGCAATTCAATTGAATTGTCAGTTTCTAAATGAGGATTAGACATGTTATTGCCATCGATTACTTCATCGTCAGTGAAGACGTTGTCAACAGTCAAATTGTCGTTTTCCATTGTTAAATCTTCTTGATGTGGGTTGTTATCTTCAACATTGCAGGATACTGGCTGAGTAACACATGCATCGTTCACTTGAACTGTGTCGGAAGACTTCCTTATTTGTTTACTTTCTTTGTTTCTATCATCTTGGCGAGACCTTCTTTTCTTTATAACGCGTGACCACTGGTCAGAATTGGCTTTGTGGACGAAAACCGGTGGAAATGAATTGCCCCTCCCGGGACTAGGAGGCATAGCAACCAAAACAGAAACCAAAACACAAAAGAGAAAAAAGATGAATATACAACCACTTGAAAAAGGTTAAGCAAACGTGTCTTTATATATGTAAACAAACACTAGAAACAAAGTTTATAAGAAATAAAAAATACACTGTCAGAAAAGTTACATTGTTGAGTGAATTATTCAAAACAATATCAAATAAATATTACATTTCACGTCAAAGAAGGAACAGTTAAGTAAAAGTATTTAATTGAACTTGAAAATAACACAAGATCAAAATGTAACCTGAGTGTGTTTTCTATCAATCGAGTCCGTCCTTTCAAGTAAAATTTTTTCAATTTGCTTTTTTCGTGGGATGTCATTGATTAAGAGCTAAAGTAAAATTTGTATTGTAATAAAATAAATTGCTCGATTTCGAGCAACACGTATACTAATAAGGTTTTATTGTTAAACTAATTGTGTAAAGCAGCTGAAATGAAATACGCACTTTTTAAATAGAAATTTAAAAAAGTACATATGATAAATGTTTGACAACATTTGCCTAGCGCACCACTCACCATGACTGGTGGATGTATCCCTCGAGTATCAATGGGCAACGACTTGTTATTGTTTAATTTAGTAGCTACAAAAAATCTCCATAAGGATAACATGTGAACTTTGAAGGGCTCTAGGACGAAAACCGGACTTTTCCCAGCCATGTGACCAACTCAAATTGATTCCTGGTGACCAAAAACCCCCATATTCAACCGAAAAATAAAAAATCATTGGAGGGAATTTTCCCCAGCAAACAATACTTGTTTTAGAGTACAGTGTAAGATAAGATTAGAAATATCATTAATTGTTCCCGCAACTAATTTCAAATAATTGAACTATAGAAAACTATAGAACTGAACTATTGATTTCAAAGTTTTATTTTATCTTTTGGAGAAATTTTTTGAATGTACACATCAGTCCAGTGAGGCGCTTTTTATAAATTCTCATGGTCAAGGGAAATGCAATTATTAATATAACCATTTAAATCCCTATTTTTTCCGGTTCCTAGGCGGTCTGGGGGTCTACCTGGCAGCACCCATTCAATAGTTTCTCCCCTCCTCAAATTGACTCATATAATCCTCACTAATGATTGTGGGTATTCACCTCAAGTAGCATAAAAAATTTATGGGTATTCGACAGTTCTCCGCTGACTCCCTCCACATCTTTGTTAATTTAGCTCAGTATGGGCTATAAAATTCCAAAAGAACTGAAGTGCTTATAACATATAGAATAACCAATCTTAATAGTTTATTTATCAAACATTACAAAATAATTTTTTTCATATTTTATCAGACGAACGGCCAACTGGTAAACGTTTAGGGCGCACCAGAGTCACTTTTGATTCTTAAAATCTTTGTTGCTAACTAAAGCTATTGGACCTTAACGAAAGCTGTTAAATCATGGTTTTGCGATTCCATTCCATTCCCAAGCTAGGTGTGGTTCTTTCATACAGACTTCATGATATCTTCCGTTGTATATGTATGAAGATAAAAATTTGATTCAAATGTCATTGCAATTATAATAAAATTAAAAAGGAAAATAGGCTGCAACATGAAAGTATGTCCTCAATGGTCCATTTAAACTCATTAGCTAGAATTGAGAGTGGAGGTGGCTTCCATGGCAAAAAACCAGTATATAACTGTAAAAAAAACTCTATATAAGAACTAACACTGATGCCCCTGGTTGATTATCACTTAAGATTCTTTTGACGTCGAAGACATTCGTAAATCATTTGATTTTGTCAAGAAAAGGGACAAATACATATTCTTGGTAACATGAGATTTATTCCATAAAATACAGCTGCTTTGATTTGTTACAGTCATAATCTAACTATTTTAACACAATAATATATAATTTATCTCAAAACTCACTAAAAATGCAATACTAAGCTCTAAGTGTTACTAAAAAGCTCAAAAATACACTAAAACACTGTTTCGAATATAAACTAAAATGGGTACATTTTTTGACTAGTTTTCTCTTCCTTCCTAGTTAACTTTTGATTCAACACAGTTTTGTTGAGCATTGGTGCAACTTTATGGTACGTAACTGAGAAAAATCCTAATGTATTATAAAAAAAGGAAAGTGACAATAAACTCTTTAAGAGATGGTATATAAATACTAATTTGTACTATTCTAAAAATACTTTCTAATATGTAAGCTTTTAGAGCATTGTTTCTTTACAAGATAAAACTAAAATGATTTGAATAGAGCTATCACAAAATATCACAATCATCTAAGCCATGGTAGATTATATCATGCTCTTATTCATACAACTCGCCTAATATTTTTAAATAAACTAAATGTGTACTTTTTTATGAGCAAAATCTAGTAAAGAGGACATTACAACACAATAATCTATGACGACATTTGATCTTCTAAGATGGTCGGATATACCATCCCTCTTAAAAAAAGTTAAATACTCATTTTTTTAAGTGATCGCTTCAATACGACAATAAGCAAATATAAGGAGTCTACTAATGATTGGCAGAATATTATACTTTAATAATAGTTAAGATATAATAATTAAATAATAAATTCAAGTTAAAAAATTTAAGTTTAATTTTGGTTCAAAAAACAAAATTTTAATGAATATTGTGATATGGATGGCTACAAACTAACTACCGAGGAAATAAGGCTAAGACGCTGCCAGCTTGTTTGTACCCCCTAAACTTGTAAAATAGAAAATGGAATTCATAGTGTTATTGTCAAGTTCTAAAAACCTATTTGCACACAAAATTCTCAAAAATACTCTAAACAACAGAACACTTTCAATGTTATTTACCATTTTTACGCTATGAAACGGAAGAACTAGAGGGAGTAAATGTTCTTTTATTAAAACCGTCCAAAAAATGTTCAAAATCTTATGTTTTCTAATGAGCTTACAATATCTTAATATAATTTAAAAAAATATTTTACAAACACATTCATTATTTAAAATATCTGAGTAAAAATATGTCTATGATCATTATATTACAACACATGCACACTACGTTAATTCATAAACTTCATAACAATTCATCATTTATAATATAATTGGTTTTTTCATATAAATCTCTAAAAATATGTCTGTAATATGAATAACAAGTCATAGAAAAAATATTGATAAAAGATACATTATTTAACATATATTTTCCAACCAAACAAGAAGACTGAAACTGAGATCAAGTAGGCAAACTATTATGATAGTGAAATCTACAGTGGGGTACAAAATCTCCGGAATGGTTTAGTAATTATTTTAATAATATAGATTTTAGAGGAAAAAAGATAAGACACGGAACTCACGGTAACCCCCCTCCCCAACCACCGGGTAACTCACCGTCAAAAATATTTATGAGTTTGACAGAAACACTAATACTCTAAGACAATTAAAAGTTCATTATGGTGGTCTTTTTAAAACACAAAGTGAGAGATGAGATTGACTTTCTCTTTGTGTTTGGAAAAAACTACACAGATAGTCAAAATATAACAAAGTTTTTAGCATTAAGCATTAGTATTTCTGTCAAGCTCATCAATATTTTTCAAGGAGAGTTAGATGTGTCCTATCTTTTTCCTCCTCTGAAATGTTAAAGCCAAGGGGTTTTCCTTAATAATTTTAATAGTTAAGTAATGCATCTTGGTAAACAAATTAAATTATAAAAGTTATGTTTGAGCTTTTAATTACCTCATGTCTACTAGGAGTACCGTAAGAAAAATCTTAAATTTTAGACTAGGTTGGTTATGAATATCAAATTAAAGGCCTAAATTAGTATGGAACAAGACTGCAAGCCCGATCTCAATAAGATGACAGTTTCGAAAATGAAAGGCGATCAAACGTTATATCAAAACCACATTAACAAATTCTAAAAACTCAACAACTTCCAACATATTCTGCCTTTTGAGGTCAGGTTTGCAGGAAATTGATTTGAATATGGAAGACCTTTAAAGGACCATCAAGGAAGGAGGTCTTTAAAAAAATTATTAGGCCTCTTGCACATTATACATCATAAATGTCGTCATACACTGAGATTTTTGCAATAAACCTGATTTCAAAGGTTGAATATGTCTTAAGTTTTTAAATTTCAAGATTTGTTCATGATTTAATGTAATGTTTGATTGCCTGTAATTTTCAACTTGGTGATTATTTTGAGGTTGGGTTTGGGGCATTGTTCTACTTGAGACCTTTATTTTGATGTGCATATTAACCTAGGTTTGAATTTGAGATTTACTACTTACGTACTCCTCATGAGGAGGAAAAATACTTATAAATAATAAAACAGGAAATTTTGATCGTAAATATTTATACACTAAGATTCATTATTTTATCAATATTAAAAAATAGTTATTAAGTTGTTCCGGAACTTTTATACCTCTCTATACATTAACCACATAACTGATTCAGTGACAACTGACTACATTTGTGGGAAAAATGGCGATGAGCAATTTGTAAAGGAATTAAAATGTGTTTGGTTAGTTTATCAAACAAAATAACACTAGAAAAAATACTTACTTTGTGAAAGTAAACTTGGAAAATTGAAATTTTTCTTATATAACAAAATGGTCTTATGACACAGTTTAACAACAAAACACTAAGCAAACATATTTGATAATACTCTATTAAAAAAAAAATCATTATGAATACTTATACTAGTTAAACGGAACCATGCTAGAAACATAATTATAAAATCCTCAAAAAATAATAAAATCTACAATATCTTTAGTAACAAATCAGACAGTTTTCCCGTAGCATGGACTCACGTCTAGTTTCTTTCAAGCTTGGTAATAATTTTAGTCATCTGAAGCATTTAAAATGTATATAAGTCGTCTAGGTGTGCTTTATAACTTAATTATTTACATTCTCTAAAAACTCGACTTTTATAAAAATTTTATTTTTATTTTTCAACTTTAATGAAGATAACGTATGCATTATTTGAACTCTTCAAAGTAAAATACTTCATAATCATAATTACCTGAAGTGTATTCTTGCCCTGATCAATTTCCTTTCCTGGGTGTTAGAAATAAAGGGTGTGGTCACACCTCTACGACCCTTATCATTTAATGTACACTTGACCTCTTACATTTTGAAAGTTTGAAAAATCTGACACAGTTCTTAAACTTATTAAACTTTAATGACAACACTAGATTCGAGTCAACGCTACCAGAGCTTGAACACGTTGGTGGGTTGGTGACTACACGAAGTAGGAGATGTACTCGTGCGGCATGACGCCGCGGCGCGGGTAGAACGTGTGGTTGACGGAGTACTGCAGTAGGTTGGTGATGTGCGACGTGTAGATGTCTGCGAATCGGAACAGCCGCCGGGAGAAGTACGTGGGATTGTGGTATGTGCGGAACACGCTGCCAAACTGCTTGTTGAACACACACTTCATCGACTGCCTGTGGAAAACAAATAAAAAAATCACTTAAACTTTATTAGCAAAAAAGAGGGCTTTTTACCCTTTACAAAGATGACACATTGACAATTTTCTGGGCATTTGAATGAAACTAGAACATGCATATCATTAAACTGCTCTCATTCTAACTTATTATGGAAAAGTTAAACCTACATTTGCAGTAAACATCCTGGGAATTTAACCTCTTGGGTGAAAAACCAAGATACTAACTATTACCTAATGCGGAGATTCAGTAAATCAGCTAAAGTTTGTAATTTTTTCAACAAGAATGAAAACGATATTAGTATACTTCGTTACTAGTCTCAAAAATGACACATTTGATGACGAGATCAGGAAAACTAACCGAGCCCTGAAATAGGAATTTCAAGACCACTATATTAAGTTTACATTTATCCTAAATGGAGGCCTATTAAAACTGTATGTTCAAACATATTAGTTATAAATGTAATGCCTTCAGGGCCCATTTTAGCTTAGTGCCGCCCCTAGGCCGCATTATGCTTGCCGCCCCCCCCCCCCCCCCCCCCCACAGCCCGACTCCCACCATCCCTCCGACACCTCGCACACACGGCACTGGAGATAAGAAATAATATTCTATCTATCTATAAATAAAAATAAAAAATGTGCTGGTAATTGAAAGTTAAATCTTTAAACTTTCTAGGTCGATCTTTCAAGGGAGAGCTGCTTGGGATTGCCCGCTCTACAATACAATGATTAGTTGTCAGTCATATTTTATCTTTTTGGTCTGGAGTTTTAAGGTTCCGGTCTACCTGAGCCCAAACGACGTTACCGAATGTCGCCTCGCGGCCGTAGCGCTAGGCGAGTTTGATGGCTGCGGAGGTTTACGGAAATCGTGTTTTAATAATTAACTAATTAAGATAAATATTGACTCTTAACTTTTTCTAAAAGTAGAAGAATTATCTCGTTTTCTCTAGTTTTAGAATTTTTTAAGTACAATTTCCAATTTAAGCTATAACTGTCTATTAAATAATCTGCTTTCTAGATTTTTTAAAATTTATTTAACTTTACAATCAGTTCTAAATCAAGTTGAACAATAAGTAAATATCATATACGAGAAAGAGTAATTAACAGTGAAACCTGAACTAGCCGCTAACCGAAAAGTTAACAACAATTTATATTCAATTTGCAAATCTAAAAGGCAAGTCCAAAATTGAAGATCTTTTTAGCCTGTAAACGAAAACTGAAGTTTTCTATTACTTTTGATGAAATAATTTCCAAAGTGTAACACAGGAAATTTAGCACCATTGTTCGTCTTTAATATGACACCTTAGTTATAGCTCTAGGCTGCATTTAGCAAAAGATAACACGATTCTAAAGAAACTCTTGCATTTGCATCGAGAAAAACATATCATTTTAAACAGTTAGGGCCTATATCTGAAATTGGAAATTTTATTAAAAAATGTTAAAGCCAGAGGAGACTAGATCCGTCTTTGTTTACTTTCAGGAAAAGTTTTTTATTTAATTTTATTTCTTTGGAAACCCAAAATATTAATGCCGCTGTCCGATTTTCAAATGGAGTTTGGAAAACCAACAACACAGTCTTATACATAGTATTATTAATTTTAAAACATACGGCATACCCAGCAGTTTAAACGAAATATATCTACATAAGCTTATTTTACAAACACGTTTTATTAACAACAGTAAGGTTAGTCTACTGCACTTTAAACACCGATTTTTCAATATTTAAACAGCCTTTAAAATATAGTATGTATTACTTTAAAATTTTATGTTTAAAAATTTTTTCAAATAAATAGTTCTTTAAACAAAGAATCATTTAAATAAAAGTATGATTCCTACTGACACAAGACTTATAGGCTGTTTAAAAACTGCAAGTAACATTGCTGTGAACAGAGTTTGGCGGCGGTCAACGTTTAGTCGTTTTACCTTACAATGAAATGCATAAAAATAAAAATGTCTTAATCATGGCTCTTGCTCTTATTTCCTCAAGAATCATAAATCACCAAATTGTCTCAATGAGAAACACCAACAAACGACAACTGACACTACCAAACCAAACTAAATACAAAAGACGCAAATCGCAAGTGAAAAATGAAGCGTCTCTAAACGTCAAAAATATAAATCCTGTTACAACAGAAAGAACCCCACCCCCATCCTCTGACGAGCACGGCGCACCTTTCCGTTCCGGTGGCGGGCGATATAGAGCCGAGCTTGCCTGCCTACCGCTTCCCTTCGCGGGCTGAGACGAGTAAACAAATAGCCTACGGATCTAATTAATTCATTCAACATAACTACAAGTTCTGTTACGAGGATTATTTACAATGTGTATAAAAATTCAAATTCTTTTGCGAACGCTGTTATGTTATTTTTAATTTATTTAATGGTAGTTGATAAAGAAAAAAAATTAGTTAACTTCGAAATTTGCCGCCCCCCAAAAATTTGCCACCCTAGGCCGCGGCCTACTCGGCCTATTTAGAAAATGGGCCCTGAATGCCTTAATTAATTAAATGATGTAAAACAGTTGGACTAAATCAAAAAAGTTAAGCCTTAAAAGATACATTTTGACATATTAAACTTCAGAACTTCTTTATAAATTTAATTTAACAAAACATATGTCTAATTGTTCAATATGTTTGAAAACGTGCTGACTATTTCCAGTATCACAAAAGATTTCTCCTAGTCAGTCGATAAAACAAACGACGAGATGGGTGACTGGTTTCAGTTTTAACACTAGAAAACAGCCGTTCAAATATTTTCAGTCGTAGGCCCTGTTCTAGTATGTATACTCTCAAACGACTGTTTCCAGTCAATTAATTGATAAAACAACCGACGAGTTCAGTTTGACTGGTTTCAGTCTTAACAATATAATGACAATGGTTATGTTTCAATCATTGGTGGAACTACAATCGACTGCTCGGTTGTTTACAAAAAACAGATTGAATCGGATGTTTTCAATCAGTTGTTCCCATCACTATGTATCCCTCACCGGAGCTGGTACCGCTCCACTATCCACTGCTGTATCTCTCACCTGAGCTGGTCCCGCTCCACTATCCACTATGGAAAATCTGGTTCTAGATTGCTTTGTAATATCAATAATTGGTACTTATGCCTGAAGCAATCTCTTGTATTTGGGTTTGTGACACGTTTCGCCGATTACGGCATCATCAGACTTCACAAACACACATAAACTAACAGTACATTACATAGATACAAATATCACCTTGCGGATCGTTAATTTTACTAAAAGCGGACATTGAAAAACACGCACAAACTCTGGGAGCTCCCATTACGGCCACACGGTAGAGGTTCGTGCACGGACTGGCGTGTTATCAGCAGCTGATTTGCTTCTCCAGTGTTTGGCTCAAGGTCAATGAACAGCTGATATGTCCCTCGAACCGTGTGATGTAGGCTGTTTCATTTTCATAAAAATTGAAGTTCTATTATAAATTGGATTTGATCTTGGTCCGATTCTCTCATTTAAAATCATACTATTGTTGTTAATATGTTCCTTATAAATTTCTAATTCCTCGAGGCGCAATAATCGTTGCCCTTTTTTGGCGTGATGTAATATTGTCATATTATTCTCGATATCTGTATATGAATGGTTATAGGCTACTAAATGTTCAGCAAATTTTGAACCTCTTTCGGGATGTTTAATAGCTGAGATATGTTCTTTAAATCTTACTTTAAATGATCTGGATGTTTGGCCTATATAAAACTTATCTTGACCTTATCTAAAACTTATACTTAGTATGAAATTAAAAACCTACACAGGAAAAAACGTACCCTTAACAAAATATGATATCATACACAGTTAAAAATGGCCAATGAGCTACACCCAATTGAATTTGATAACGCAATTAAATCAGCTAATGAATGGGTTGAACCAAAAATTCACGATAGAATGAAATCCACTCAGAAAAAACTAGATAGGCTTGAATTTTTCCCCAAAAAAACAATAAAACAAAGGAATGGGAAAGTTGTGCAGTGGGTAACTGAAGGAATTAGAATTTCAAGTAAAAATAAAAGAATTTTGCATAGAGAGGCTAGGATCAGTGATAATGCAGGGTTATGGAATCATTATAAATTATATGATAGAATATTTAAGAGAGTAGTAAGAGCAGCAAAGCGGAGGGCAAACGATGAGTTTATCAAGCGATCCAAGTGCAAAAGTAAAGCATCATGGAAAGTAATAAAGAATGAATTAGGAATGGTGCAGAACAGAAAAGACAATATAAAAGAGATTTTGGTTGAAGGGCAGGTTATAAGTAACCCAAAAGAAATCCCAACAAAGTTCAATAGGCATTACCTTAAAATAAGAGAGAAATTGAATATTAGTAGTTCACCCACTAGAGCAATTGATAACTGTAGGAAAGTAGTACACCAAGATATTCCACTATTTAAATTCAGGAGGGTAGCGATAAGAGAAGTAGAGAAAATTATATCAGCACTGCCAAATAAGAAATCCACTGGCTGGGATGAGATTCCTGTGACAATAGTAAAAGACTGTAAGGAATTTATAGCGAAACCATTGAGCCAGATAATAAATCAATCACTATTAACAGGCGAATTCCCATCAAACCTAAAAGTTTCAATTGTGAGACCAATTTTTAAGAAAGGTAATAGAAATCTAATTGAAAATTATCGACCTGTATCATTATTACCAATTTTTTCAAAAATATTCGAAAAGGTGGTCAATCAACAATTACAAGAACATTTAACAACAAACAAACTAATTTATAACTGTCAACATGGATTCAGAAAAAATCATTCCACTAATTCCGCACTGATCGCTCTAACCGATGAAATTTATAGGACCTTGGATGGATCGCAAACTACTGTTGCAGTCTGCTGTGATCTGTCCAAGGCATTTGACTGTGTCGACCATGGTATACTGTTAAAAAAATTAGAACTTCATGGAGTCAGAGGGTTAAGTTTGAGATGGTTTCAATCATACCTGACAGGGAGACAACAAAAAACATCATTAATGGCAGACAATAAGATGTGTGAATCACGCTATGAAACTGTAACATCAGGAGTTCCTCAGGGATCAATTTTGGGCCCAGCACTGTTTACAATATACTCAAATGACCTAGCAGAGAATATAGATACTAAAATTATAATGTATGCAGATGACACTACGGCACTCATAAGGGGAAAGAGCTTAGATGAATTGAGAATAATGACCGAAATTACAATAGGTGAACTAGAAAATTGGTTTAAATTAAATGGACTTCTGCTGAATTCGACAAAAACAAACTTAGTGCATTTTAAAAATAGACAGTATCGAAATGGGGAACTAAAAATTAAAATAGATGATAAAGATATTGTTTGGCAAAAATCAGTCAAATTGTTGGGTGTCATATTTGATGAGAATCTTAAGTGGCAAGAACATATAATAAATCTATGTAAAAGGTTGAATATTATTTGTTTCAATATGAGCTGCCTCACGCACTGCGTAAGCATGGAGACAAAATTGTCTCTCTATTATGGCTTTTTTTATTCACTGGTAAAATATGGAATAACGTTATGGGGTGCTACTGAACTTATGAATGAAGTATTAAAAACAAAAAAGAAAGTACTTAGGATTATGACGTTCAAACCACCAAGGAGCTCATGTAAACAATTATTCAAAAGTTTAGAAATTCTTACAGTACCATGTTTATACATACTCGAAGTTATATGTCATGTGCGAGATAACATGAGCTGGTATTCACAAGAAAAAACAGAGCATCAACATAACACCAGAAATAAGAACCTCCTGATATACCCACATCATTCATCAGCAGTTTTAGAAAAAAGTATATATTACATGGGAATAAAGCTGTATAATAAGCTGCCTGATGATGTGAAGAATGCATCATTAACGAAAAGTCAGTTCTCTGGGATTATTAAACGCTTTCTGATTAGAAAGGCTTATTATAAAGTTACTGATTTTTTGAATGATGACAATGTAAGCTTAAACTGTTAGATCTGGTCACTTCAAATGATTTTATTATTTATTGTTTTTACTGTGTTGTAATTTTAACTACTAATGTTTCTTAATCTTATTAATTTATTCTTTTATATATTTTTAAAATTTTTATATTGTTATGATATTTAATCTGTTTTTTAATATTGTTACTGATTTATTAAGTTTTTTATAAATATTTTATATGGTAGTAAATTGTTATGGATGATATTTTTTATTCTCTGTTTTGGCAACACTAGTAAATGTTATTATCATTATTTTTTTTAACTCGTTTGTCATGTTTAGGATTATTAGTAAATGATTGTTACAATTATCAATGAACAATTTCATCAACTTCACTTAAAGAAATGACGAAGCACCTGTAAATTTACCTTGAACACCGTTGTACGTTTTTGTGCTAATAAAATGTCTATGTCTATGTCTATGTCTATGTCTATGTCTATGTCTATGAATCTCAGTTGACAGTAAATGAAAACATATCTTGTGATCATGAGTTTTACCCAAGAGTTATCAATTTTAGCAATATAGAATTTACAGCCGATGAAATGAAATTATTAGAAAAGGGCCTAAAACACAATCTTCCTAACAAACCCAATGATCTAGACAAAACACTTTTAGATACTGAGACAACCATCCAAACACTACCCCCAAACACGCAAGATGAAGTTAGATATGAGATAGCCAGTAAATTAGATAAAATTAAATCTAAGGGAACACAACAGAATATTCATCATAATGAATTAAAAGTGGTAACCCAAATCAATAACACCCAAGAAATTAACAGCCACCAATTCATTGGTAACCAAAGCTGACAAGGGAAATACTGTTGTTGTGATTAAAGAAACAGAATATGCTAATAAAATTGAGGATTTCATTAATAAGAATAATATAAGTATGTTAGCTAAGGATCCCACTCCCAAATACAGCAAGGAAATCAACCAGGCCATAAATAAATGTACATCTATTTTTAATGATAACATAAGACGCCGTTTGAAGGTAACACAGCCCACCGCCCCCAGACTTAAAGGATTACCAAAGATTCACAAACAAGATGTACCTATTAGACCTCTGGTAAACGCAATTGGATCCCCAACTTACTATGTAGCTAAGTCTGTGAATAAATTAATAAAACAGAGTTTAAATTTACAGAATAATAGAAGTTTGATTAATTAATAGTACTGATCTTGTCGATAAAATCAAAATGTGAACATCCCCCCTGGAGCTAAACTTGTATCATTTGATGTAAAGGATCTCTACACAAACATTCCTATAAACGACGCCCTAAACGTATTATCAATAGAACTACACAATAACGTGGAAC
>CM061533.1:242324737-242349151 GCA_030545055.2 Neoaliturus tenellus | reverse complement strand
TTTCATTTATACACTCTTTACTCAACTGCTCTACATAAAATACTAAAAACGTTAAATGTTAGGAGCATTCATATTTATCGTCTTAATTAATTTCTTTAAATAGTTAAATTAATTCAATTGCCATAATATGGCGAAGCGATAAGCGTTCAAAATCTAACCTTATAGATGGGTGGGAAATGTAGAGAAGGCAAGTTGATGGCTGCAAGTATTGCCAGTTGCATTCACTGCAAACTTGCCTTGTCTATAGAGGTAAAGGAAATCACTCTTTTTCAGCCAGCTACCTCGAAGGCTTAGGCGTGCATCATTTGCGCAGTATGCGGAGAGCCAGCCAGGTAGGAGGGATGCGGGTTTTGCGCAGTGAACTCCAGGGGGCTCTCAGGTATATGCATCGTTTGCGCAGTGCAGGGTTTTGGAACCGCCATTATTTTTTATTTTAAAAGTCATTGAAAACTCATGTACGTGTAAATGGTCTTTTGAATGATTAAACGTTTTTGGCATAAGACATATAAGTTTTAAAACTAGCAAAATATTCAATAGAACAGAAACATTGGCAAATAATCGGACACAATATCGGCCGTGATCGTACATTAACACTTGGATTTCATGTTTACCATTTGTAGTTTGTTTGTATTGCAACAGCGAAATTTATGGGTGGTTTTATTCTGAGGAGTTAGTATAGGAGAGGCTACTATCTACAGTAAGAATAGAGGAAAATTTGCCATAGAAACAATTCGTGCAAAAAATTTCGGCCTGATCAACTACATAGTAATACAATCCGTACCAACTATTGAAAATATTAATAAATGCTCGATATATTAGGTGCAAAAAAGGTTGATACACTACAAGAGTAAATTACTAATGTATAATTTTTTATGATTAATTGTAAGCAGTTGATTACCGCTACCTAACTTAAAGAACATTAAAACAAAAAAGGGTTTTGAAAAAACTACAAAAATAAGACATACTTGTTTATTTGCCGATATTAATACGAAATACAGAAAATAGTTGCAAATAAATCACAAGGTGTCTTAGTAAATTAATTAAATAGAATAATCTATGTGCAGGCGCAAGGTTTATCACAAATCGAAATTTCGTTTAAAGTTCAAAGCAAAACATAATACAATACCCCCCGTCGCAGCAGACCTGCGTACTCAGCGAATTTCCAAAGGATCTCTTGAGATTTTGTATTTTCCCCATAAACACCATAGGAATGAGTATGTAATTTTGCTGCCATTGGATGTTGTTAGAAAATGTTTGTTTTGTTAGAAAATGTAATAGTTAGGTAAGAAATATAAAATTATATCAATATTCGACACTTAAATTTTCCCCATAAGCACCATGGGGGTGAGTATGTAGGTTTGCCGCCATATGGAATTTGTAAGCAAATATCAGTTAAACTCTACCTAGTGAATGTACATACCAAATTTTATCAAGTTATTCCAATAAATAAGCGAGATACAGGGTTTTGTTGATTTCCCATAAGATTAACATTGGAAACCTATTTTTAGCTTTTCTCCGTAACCTGTTAAGCCAAGTTAAAAATTCAAAATACTAAATTGTTTGTTTTTTTAAGCTCTTTTAAATGGTTTTAGTTAAAATTGTTGAATTTTATAAATTAAGGTCCAAAAATGCCAAAAACCCATTTTTGACCCCTTTGAAACCCCATAAAACCCCGTTCCCATAACCCGATCATGCTGGTTCGCGAACTCATGAAAATAGATCTGGTCTTACACCTTCATACCAAATTTCATCAAAATCGGAGGTCGCTGTCAAAAGTTATCAGTACCACGGACACATAGATATATATATATATATATATATATATATATATATATATATATATATATATATATATATATATACATATATATGAAAATGAACGAATGGTGTTTTTGGCTTCTGGGGACCTCAAAACGAAAAAGTAACATGGTCCCGGGCATAGGTCTTACCATGGCTACTACCGTAATAGCGTATTCCCTATAGGGAAATTCGCTAAAATGATACATTAAGTCGCCTAATAGGTACAGAAATTGCATTTATCACATATCTATATGAAATGTCTAAAATTCCAGGGGGTGGGTGCCCAGTGTCCGCAGATCAGCGCTCCTTGCGTAAAGGGTTTGTAATGCACACTCGATACGCATGTGCATTCAGTGGTAGGTGTGGGACGGTGAATTGTTGTCAGCAGGCTGAGGCTATCTGGACGGGACACTGCGCAAATGATGCAAGGGGATTAGGCGACCCTTCGAAATATTTCACGACAGGCTTACATACTGCGCCAATGATGAACGACCGAAGGCTCCGACAGATCGTGCTGTAAACAGATTAGGTTGGCAGTCTAGTATAATCAGCTTTTCTTTGTCAGTGACAAACCTACTCATCATCTGACCCATCACGCTCCCACCGTTCGATAATTTTCCCTTTAAAATGCGCACCATATTTTATTGCGTCGTTGAAGGACAATATCAAAGACTATAAGTAGTGGGAAAAAGCCACTTCTAAACCGGAAGTGACGTCAGCTGCCAGGGCAGCTGCAGGGGTCAGATGGTGTCAGCTGCCAGGGCAGCTGCAGGGTGCAGATGGCGAGAGCATATGCCGTGAATTTGAAGTAGAATTGGGCATGAATTAAGAGTTAGTTGAAAAGTAAAATTCAACTGTGTTAACTAAACTCTAAAAGTTGAACAAAAATTAAGAGTAAGATGAAAACTGAAATTCAACAGTTATAACTGGGGGCCTGGAAAGTATGTCAAGGTCATCCAGAGTAAGTTTTAAAAAAGCCTACCCAACTACCACCAGAAATAGTTCAAAGTTGAACTAGTTGGTGATAGTGGGATAGGCTGAAGTAAATTTTGAATTTTATTTGTGAACATATAATTAATGTGCAACAGCAGAGTTTAAACAAGTTGAACTTTTGTGATGAACTACAGAGTTGTAAATGCAAACACCAACGACGATGAGAAGGTAAACGCAGAGTCCCCAGATGATGTATTTGAAAAGCTTGAACAAACGCAACATTTCGAGTTGGTTTTCCCCGTTCCATTTCCAATCGTTTAATTTCCAATTTCAATTTATCCTCTTCTATTCTAGTTATGAAGGGAACTTCATCCATCATATCCATCATGATTTTGTAGTGTTTGAAATTTAAAACAAGTGATGTTGATAGTTCAAAAGTTGAAGACGGAATGAGAAGTGAAAGCGAGAAATGTTAGTTAAATAAAGAAGTGGTGGGGGGAACGAAGAATTACAAAGAAGTGGTGGGGGAAATATTTTGCTGTTCATTATTACCATCAGTAGTGTCAGATGGTGCAGGAGTTAGATTTAGTAAACTGTCTTCGTCCGAACTTTCAATCTTATCACAAATAGGACAATCGTATGTTATTTCCAAATTCATTTTGATGGTTGTAAAATTATCTACAAGTTCTTGTAAAATATTAAAAATGTCTTGTAACTCTTCTTTAGAGTTTATTTGAAAACTAGAATTCATTCGGGCCAATGGAGAGTTGTTCATTATTGGAGAGTCGGTGATGGAATGAGGATCGGCGCATAGGGAGGGGGCTTATATAATGGTGACCTTGAGCAGGCGTCTAGGGAGGGGGGCTGTCTAGGGAGGGGGCTTTTATATAGGGAACCTTGAGCTTATGATTGAATAAAACGTTTAGTTCTTCTTCTCCATCTTTTAATTCAATTATTTGAACCGAAGTAGTTGTTTCATCTTCTTCACTTGATGAAGAAAACAATTCACCAGGATTTAAATATTGAACTACAATTCTGAACCATCTTATAGGATATTCGTCAATGACAGAAAGTAAGTTTTGAAACAATTCTTCCATCTCCTCCCTGTCAGTTATTATATGTTCAAATTTGATAAATTTGTTTTCCATGTTGTTAGTTAGAGTGTTGGAAGTGGAATGATTTAATATTATATAAAAATTAGAACTAGTGGTGGGGGAAATCTCAAGGTCATCCAAATGAAGTTTTAAAAAAGAGTGTAAAACTGAAATTACACATTTGATGGTTCTACAGGATCGGAATACCAATCTGATCTGTATTTACATCTTTTTATCATATGTGTACAAAAATCATCTTGATGAGAATTGGTGCGTTGACAATGAGCAAGATCTAGAGGGTGAAATTTGAAACATCTTTGAGGACAACATGTATGAAAATATCTTGATTTGTAAAATTTTAAAGTTCGCAATTCCGGTGGTGGTAGTTGTTTTGTTTTGCATTTGCAATAACAAGATCCGAAGAATTCACATTTAGTACAAGCTAACCCATCCACCATCATTGGTCCTAAATCTGTACACTGTTGTTCACAACAGTAACGAGGTTTGTACTTGTATTTTTGCTCTTCCATGTTGACGCTGCGGAGTCCAGTGAAAGAATAAGAGTGTATAGTGTTGAATAGTGAGTTTTATGTACTGTGAAAAGTGGTGGGGGTAATTTCAAGGTCATCCAAATGGAGTTTTAAAAAATTATACCTTACAAGTGTAAGGATTATTAAAATTTAGGAAGTTTGTTTCTCTTTGTTTTCTTCAGACTTTTTCTCTCTCTCCGCCTTAGCCATAGCAACAAGTTCTTCTGTTGATAATGGATGTACTTCAGGAAATTTTAAAATTAATTTAGCTTGATATCCTTCTTTAGTTAATACATCTAAATCTTGGGTCATTTGTTCAATGGTGTTGTAGTCTTTTCCATAGATTTTTCCATCAAGTTGAATCATCATTCTGTACAACATTTTCTTAAATAGGTCTTGTCGTGGTGAGAGCTGAGAAGCAAATGATTATTTATACAAGTATCACATCCTTTTTATTAACTCATATTGATCATGTGATTCTTTAGTTGTAGTTTTGTCTGTCAAAAGTTATTCAACATTGGTAATACTTTTGGAACTTGATGTTATGTTGACCAGTTGGCGATGAAGAAGTTGTAGGTTGTGTAGAAATAAATATTTCATCATCGCAATATTTTGTTTTAGTGAACATTCTTGTATTAGTAGCACTAACATCAACAGTTAAGTGATAACCACCGGTAAGTAAAACTCGCATTTCGTTGGTTAAATCTTCGAGTTGTTCAAAAGTTGTTATGGTGTTAGTATCGTAAGATGCACACTTGACCTTTAGGGACATGTTGCAGTTTTATATTCAGGGATTAAGAGCGAGATGTGTACGGTATGAAAGGTAGCAGTAGACTGATGAATTTTGCAAGTACATTTCCCCTTTTATAATTATACAAAATTGGGTCAAGGTCATCCTGTGGAATTTTTAAAAAAAGCAACATATTGTAATGTACAAAGACATTACAATATGTTGCTTTTTTTATTTTTATTTTTTTTTTGTTTTATATCATATTTATTGAAAAAACAAATACAAAGAAATATTTACAATGTTATGTACAAATTAATCAGTAGTAGGTGTTACATGAATTGTAAGTTCAGTAGAGTTGTTTCCACTGGGTCCATGTGATACCAAATAGAGTGCGCCGGGTTGAATTATACGAAGATCTTCATTTTGAAGTAGTTGTACGAAGCGCTTTGGTAAGAAGATCTGAAATTTTGCTTCATCACCAATTGTATAAGGTGCCTCGCTCAAAGTGCAATTTATAGCATCACCTACTGAAGTTTCCATTTTCTTAATAGTATGAATGATGTAGTGTTTTTCTTCTTTTAGTTCAGAACATTTCTTTGTAGGTAGAATTGATGATTTAGAATGAGCGTTGAACTGATCAACTAAACTTTGAAGTAAGTTCTGTGATGCCATATTGATGTTGTTGTTAATCTTCTTGTTAATAAGAATGTCCGTCGGAGATGTTGTCTCTTCGGAGGTTTGAGTAATACTCATGCTGTGTCATGGTAGCGCTGTCACTTTTATAATCGACACTACCCCCACCACTGACACTACCCCCACCAGTTTGTTGAAGGAAATTATTTAAGCGGTAGGCATTCTTTAAAGCGCACTGCGACCTTCGATGTTTAAAACTTTTTGATGAAATACAAAGTTCGTTGAAGTAGCATTGGAAATCTTTATCAATTATTGCATTAATCACTTCGTTGCTTGTAAATGATTGTATCCAATTTGCTTTTTCCAATCCCCTTGTGTAGATAATTTTAAACTCTTTGCAATAATGATTCATAATGTGCGGCATCATGTTATAATTAATGAAACCTTCATCCCATCTTAAGTTGTGAAAATGTTTGTTCAACCATTTGTTTGTAACTTTCGCTTTAGTTGTTAGTCTATTAAATGGTACTGGAGGTTTGAACAAATAATGATAAACTACTGATGTGTTCATGTCCAAGATTACTAATTCTTTAATAATAAAATTACCATCATTTCCTCGGAAAGCTTGAAATTCAATTATACCTCTTTTAACTTCCATTATATGTGGCGCATTAGAAAACGAAACCCGTTTATTCATGATGAAGTCTTACTAACAACTGACTTAAAAATTGAATGAGCCGATGTTTATAACAGACAGGATTGTTCTTCTTCTTTCACTTCTTGTGCCACTTCATCAATATTAAAATTGGTGTGATAGTTGTTTAATTGTCTCCACATTTCAACTTCTTGAGGTATTCTATTAAAGATTGAAGTATCCACGGGACCGTATAAAATTGGAACAAAAGGTTTTTTGTCCAATGTATCAATTAGATAGTCTTTAATTATTGCACTTGAAAATATTAGTTGTTTCAAATATCTGGTAACGGGACCGGTAGTACAACTTAAAGTGTAGAATTCTTCTTTAGTGAAATATAATTTAACATTATGTGTAGTTAAATCTCTGAAGCGAACAATTTGTCCTCCACGATGTTTTACTATATCAACTTCAATATTTGATTCCAATAAACTTAATCTTGTTCTTCTTCCAAATGTGTTGTTACTTAAATAGCACTCCAAAAGATGTAAATGTTTCATGAGAGATTCCCAAGTAGTTTCACTGAAAGTAACCATTTTGTTTCCATGATTTAAAATAACAATTGGTGAATAATCCATTGATTTTAAAATTCCAACTGATATACTTTTTGTCATGCATGAAGAAATTGGGTAGATAATCCGAAGAAATACTTCTGTTAAAATATTGGTTGTAATGTTAACTTCAACCTTCTTCCTTTTTACTTCTTTTTCAGCTTTTTCTTCTTCTCTCTTCTTATGTTTGTTGAATTTTAGGAACTCGTCCATTTCTCGTTCAACTTGTTTTTCTATATCTGAACTATTATCATCCATTAGAGGTGTATTTTCTTCTCCGTTAGTAGAATTCATCTTGCGAATGATGTTTCCCATACGACGGTTGAAGATAGAATGAAGTTTCTACTAATTATTTTCTCGCTTTTATATTTTTCGTAAATCCTTGAAATTTATACAATTACATAATTGTTTGTTTTCAACTTGTCTTTCACAAATGAAATTCTAACCTCAAAAATTAAAGCAGATAATTCTAACCTCAAAAATTTGCAGTTGTTGTACAATTCTTCTTAAAGTACATTCTTCACAATTCCGGTCAGCGGTGTGTAAGTAACTATTTTATCATGTAGAATTAGACAGTATGCCGAAGTTCCATCCGGTACTGGTTCTTCAAATTCCATTTCAATTTTTATATCCACACTTGATGATTTTACCGATTCATTTTGTTTTGAACAATCGATTACAATTATTGGAGCCTTGGAATAATACTGGTCAGGTGATAATAGTGGTGTATTAGTCTTTCCATAATATGATGATTGAAATCTTGCATACATATCGTATAAAATGGAAAAACGTTTTTTGCTGAACATGACATTCAAATTGTCATAGGGAAAGAATTGAGAGTTTAGAAAAACTTTACAATTCTTTATTTTACAGTGATCAAATTGACCAGCATTTGCAGTGATAACATCTTTTCGCTTAGTTTGAAAACCGAGTATTATGTACCTTGCTCGTTCCAAGTAAGTTGATGTCTTGACGGTCCATGTTTGTCGTTCTGTCTGAGGTAGTGTAGGGTATTCATGAAATTCCCAACTTCGGAATGGCATCACAATATCACGGTCAGATTTCAACTTTCTCAATAATAGGATTCTATGTTCATCAGCCAATCTTACATGAGGTACTCTCCAAACAACTTTATCCAACTGTAGTTGCCATTCCAGTTTATCTTCCGTAGTTGCAGGGTCTGCAAGTATCAAGTCCTTATTAGTTGAAGATCTGAGTAATACTAATTCTTGTTTGACATTTATTATTACCCGTTTGTAATCTTCAGCGAATCCCAAAAGCAATCGTAAAGGTACATGAAAATCAAAGTGACCGTTGGAAGCTGGTGTTATAGTGTCTTTATCGGGGGCAACCCATCCGGCAGTGACTATTGAATTCTTCTCATGCGGTGTTAATGATGTTAATCCTTTCAATGTAGTTGTTAAACCAACCTTTTTTGTTGAATCAACCGTCACCCCTGATATTTCATATCTTATTTCATCAAAAAGATATGCCATCGGGTTATTTATAAAAGGAACTGTTGAAGCAGTTTTTCCATCCAATTTTAATACCCGTCCTTCGATGTACAAGTAACTTTCACACGGTAAAGTGTAAATATCTTGTTGTTGAATGGGGATCCTTATTTCATCGTTATTGTTTAATTTTGATGAAGTGTAAGGGTTGTGCGTGTGATATTCCTTCTCCCATAGTGTTTCGTCGAACGTTGGTCCTTGAGATATATCCAGGATATCCATCGCTGTTAAGTTTCAATCCAATCTTCTGTAGAAAACGAATGTTTTCCGATGTTAACTCTTCCAATGTCGAGGAGCTACTGAGCTCCCGACTCTTCCATTGTGGTTTAAATGATAATCCCATGTTGACTTTTATGTTGCTGCTCTGATGTGTATCCGTATAGTAATTGTTTCTCCTCTAAAGTCAACACTATGACCGTCTTGATCCAATATGTTCAGTACGATGTCTGAAATGAAACTGGTGTTTAACGGTAGGTATATCAAGTTTTGTGGCTTCTCAACAATTTTAAAACCGGGAGCCACTGTTGGATAAAATGTATGTAAAATATGTTGATTAACTCCATCTCTATACGATCCGTGTATAATGTTGCACGTGACATCAATACTATTTACTTTCAATATTGTTACAGTTGAATCACCTGAATGAGTAGTTCCAGGAGTTAAGATTTTCTTTTTTATATCTGTAAATCCAAGTAAACTGCCAATCGACTGTTCCAAGCTGACATCAATATAATATTTCGAAGTTATTTCTGCTTTTAAAGTATTATTGTTTCCTTTAACGGTGATATTGTCTTCTCCGAGTTGTTTCTGTAATAATTGGTTTATGTCATCAATTTCATATGCTCCAGTAGGAAATGTAATTATTTTCAATTCTGAGTATTTTCCTGTAGCATCCTTAGTTTCATAATAATGTAGTAAATTGTTTTTTCCTTCTGTAACATTAGGAATTGAATTGTAGGTAGTCAAATCAAGTAATGCCGCTTCCCATAATCTTTCCTTGGATAGACGCAATGCTGGGAACAGCGTACTTTTCAATGTGGATGAATTTCCACTCAGTGACACTGTATACGATGACATCTTAAAGCTGACTGACACTCTTCGCTAGAAACTCCAAACATAAATGCCCACATATTTCAGTATTGTTAGGTTGTTCTCTTTTGTAATTGTAAAAAATGTTTTTGGAGTTTCGAAAATAATGTTGCAGTTCTTTTGGCGGTGGTAGATTGCCAAAACTGTCAAAGTAGTAAATGGTTTGTCCGAGTTTTTTATAGCATACCCAATGAGTGCCTGGACCATAGGTGGAATCCAAATTTACTATTCCAGTTTCATTTTTCCATATTTTAGTTGGTAATGCATCTTTCATAAAAACTCCTCGAAAGAATGGTATTTTCAAACATTTCACATAATCATTTAACTGATGATTTGTTAAGGCTTTATTTGGAATTATCAATTGACTCTTCTTATTTAGTACACACGGTATGGTCTTAGGTATAAACCTGCTCCGTTTTTTACCATTTGCCAAACAGAAGTCTTCTTTACATTTGCCTTATGAGTTCTACGACGTCCTTTTTTAATGTTTCCACCTCTTTTGGGAGCGCCTTTCTTTGCAGGTCTTCCTCTGCGACGTTTTCCACCACCTAACTTTGCTTTCGTCTTCATGGCTGTAGTTACTGCCCAAGCCGATGCTTTTTCTGCAATACTTGCGTCACTTGATTTTACTCTTTGCCAAGCTTTTTCCGCTAGAATTTTATCTGCTATTGATCTATTTGTTGAATCTTTATACTTTGAATATGCTATATCGTGTTCCTTGCAAGCTTGATCTAATTTATTAATTCCAGGATCTCCTCTTGCTAAACGCTTTGCCAACTTAGTTCCAGGTCCACAATATTGATAACCTCCGGGCAGATGTAATTCGTATGGTAAAGCGTCTATCGTTCGATTTACAACAGCACCAACTGGAATCCGTCTAAGCAGGGATAATGCAGCTGATGTTATACCACGTCCTCTCTTGCCGCTGTCTTGACGATGACTGAGCGATACGGTCTTCATTATGTTGTCTTATATAACTGGCGTGTTTACTCCACGAGATACTTTACACAAATAAATAACTTGTGCAAAATCTTTTATATTTAAAGACTTAGTTATTCAAATTAATTATATACTGATTTATAATTCTATTTTTAATCCAAGCTTCTCGTTCATCGGGTTGAATCATCACATGACTCGTTGTACTAGCTATATGATTGTGGGTATCAATAAGTAAATTGCCCACTATTCTTATTAAACAATCTAAATTTACAGCATCTTTTGGATGTTGAGGATCATGTAATTGCATAATACGTTTATCATTACATGTGTAAGCTGTTGAATCACTTTTTGATGTTTTTATGACTTGTCCAATAGTAGCAGCATCATTTGAATCTTCACCTGGTAAAATATTAATTATTTTCTTCATCTTTGCATCATATTGGGTCCCAAAGTGTTTATCCCAAGTTATTGTTTGTTTCATTGTAACACAATCATTTTCTTCGTAACCAGGATAAATATCTTTTATTCTTCTATTACGACCATTGTATGTACCTAATGTACCACCACTCGCAATTAATGTTTGCACCATTAGAGGTACATCTGTATCTTTTATACCAAATCTTCCATTTGTTATTGTTTTATGTCCTGCATCCCATTCATCGTTATTTCCTTGCATTAAATTAAACTTTTCATTTCCATGTATAAATTTATCTCCCCGCTTTAACACGGCATCTTCATGTTTTACAAAATTGGATGTTTCCTTTTTTAATTCTTTAGATAATTGTTCCATAGTAACAGCATCTTTTGGTTGAGAACCGAACTTTACATTTGACAACACTTTCCCATGACAATCGATTTCATCACCATCTTGTAAAATACAGTTGTCCTTGATGTATTTTAGGTTTACAGAAAAAGAAAATCCATGTTCAGTTTTTTCCGGTATTATAGAATGTAAATATTCTTTATTAACTGAATCTTTATCATTTTTGGGATTTCCCACGTTGGTTATTCTATAATTTCCAGCATTATACGTTTGTCCATCTTTTAAGTTATTACCCCATTGCAATTTTAAAGTATTTAAAAGTTCAGATGATAAGTACTCTTTAGTAATTGCATCAGAACCTTCAGTTGGTTTACCAACATTAATTAATCTATGTGATTTAACATCGTAAGTATTCTTATGTAATTTTAATGATGTTGAAGTAGCTTCTTTTACTGTCTTCAAATTTGCTCCATCAGTATCTTCTTCTGGATCTTTAACTAGTTTTAAACGTTTATTACTTATGCTATAGTCACCTTCAGGTGTTTGCGGTAATCCACTTCTTTTTCTGTCTTCTCCAACTTGCACTCCTAAAGCGGAGTACCGTCCGAACTTGTCGACGCTCATGTTAGAACTGATACGTCTTATGCTTGCACCTCTTTTATATCCACGGACAATTATACGACTATACCGCGATTCCTAAGTTCATCAACTAGAGCCACCCATTCATTATTCAAACCTGTATGACCGGCTTCCATGGCTTCATGCAATAGTCTCATTCTATCAACCAATTTATTGATATCGTTGTAGTAAATCACATTTGTATTGTATAGATTTTTCATCAATCCTTTACCAGATGTTGAAGTATCTCCTTTACTCTTTTTACCATGTTGTTCAAGAAGTGATAAATCCATAAGTGATAAAGATTTTCTTTTCAGTGGTTGTCTTACCGCTGGTGCAGTACGTAATGTTGGCAATTTTCGTGGAGGAAACAACTTTTTTATAACGATGTTATATTTTGTTGCACGTGAACGATTAATCATTCCATCCTTTAAGTAGTTTCTTTTATGAGCGTTAGTATTTTGTAGAATCTCCTTAAAAACACTTAAATCTTTGGATGAATATCTTAGTGGTATGTTTTTAAAAATTAATTCATATAATCCTTTTGTTCCTTTATATCTATGCTCACCAATAATGATGTAATCGTCTTGTGTTATTTCAAGCTTTGAATCGCCAATCTTCAATTCATTCCCATCAATTCTTGCTCCGTATACGTGTGATCTACTCAAATTCGGGTTTGATTTCATGTCATGTAGCATTTTCATTATATATTTTCTTCCAAGAGGTCCATGTTGTAATATATCGCTACTCAATTGAGTTAAATTTGGAATAGATTGTTCAGCTTCAGGTATTGGCTGTTCTTCTTCCTTTTCAACAATTGGTTCTTCTTCTTTTGTTTCTTCTTGCTCACTAGCACTTGTATATGAATCATCATCTTCTTCTTTTTTTAATGCTTGTACTTCTTGTTTAGAAACTGGTAGTAAAACATCTCCTTCATAACGAGGTTTACCAATAGTTTCTGATATCTGTTTTAAAGGTTCCGTAATAGGTTTAAATGTAGTCTCTAGAAATTCTTCTCTTTCACTTAAACCCATCCTCAATGCACGATTCTTCATCCTAATAGAATCACTGAGTGATTTTATTTCTTTCAATAGTTTTTCTTGATTCACCATGTTTACACTGTGAAGTTCAACGTGTAACTAGATGTAGCATCGGTAGTTTAACGCATAAATACAAATTTATCCAACCCTATACGATATCTACCATTTTTAATATCTTCTTCCTTCATAATAACGAGAAAGCTATATTTCTCATTCCATGCTTTGCCACACATCTCTTTAAATTTTTCAAATGGCATATCCGCATTTACATGATCATTATATATATGCTTTAAATTTGTTTCATCTTGCTTGAAGATGATCAACATATTTGCATTGTCTCTTATAAGTTGTTTTGGAATTTTACTGTATGTTTGACCAATATAAATGCTATCAATATTATGATGTCTTCCCATAGCAAAATAATTCCTTATTGTGTCATGATTTTCACAAGAAACATCGTCAAATATAAAAATAGAAAATGGTTTTGCTTCATTTGGTTGCATAATTGTTTCACTGGCATTAAACTTGTAAAAATTCACTTCAGGTACACTTGCAAGTACTTTATCCAATAATTGATATTTTTGTTGTTGCAATGATTTTGAAAAAATGTATATATTATTAAAACGCAATCCTTTAGGATTAGTTATAAGGTTAAAAACAACATTAGTTTTTCCACAATTTGAAGGACCAGTTATTAGACATCTTATCGTATTTGGTAGTAATTCACCATGTTTTCCATGATTTAACTTATCATTGTCAACTGTCAATTCATCAATGTTATTGATATTAAATCGGTCTTTTTGTTGTACAATCTCCATCTTGTATAAAGGTTAAACACACAATGAGCTATTAAACAACTATACTAAGTCTTTTGAAGGAATCCAAGAGTCTTCACTTTTATCAAACCCTAACCACCGGACTTTAACCATATCCTTTTTCCTTTGTAAAATCTTCTCGACAAGATATACATCACCGACTGTTGATTTCAACAATTCGTGTCCGTAAAATCCACCTTGAAGTAATTCACCCTTGTTATCCTTTAATAAATAGGTTTCAGGTATAGTTGGTTGCACTTTATAAATTGTAAATACTTCATTAGTCCAATTTGGTAGATATCTTTTACTAAATACACCTTTGTATTTGCTTATACGAACTTTATCGTTGACCTTGAACTTCTTTGGTTGCAATTTTTCCAATTTCGGTGTTGTATTATTTTTAATGCGTTGTAATACAATTTTGGCATTAGCACTATTTACCTGGATAGGTTTCATTCCAATGGTACGATGATATTTGTTGTTATACTCTTTTATAAGTTGTGGTAATATGTCATACCACACGTATGATCCTCTTTTTGAAAATTGTTTATACATCGCACCTTTTAATGTTCTATTGAATCTTTCAATTATTGAAGCTTTAACTTCAGAATTTGTAGAATAATGATTTATTTGATATTTCTTCATCAAAGCTCCAAAGTCTTTATTAAAATATTCTTTTCCATCATCGGTCTGTAGATGTTTAATTTTAAATTTATTTCTTTGTATTGTGGTTTCCATAGCTTTTGTAACACTTTTACCAGTCTTATCCTTCATTGGTAAAGCGTCAGCTATTTTAGTAAAACAGTCTATAATTGTTAAAATATATTTAAATCCTTTATTTAATTTACTGTGCGGTATCATTTCAATGAGATCAGCTTGATAAAGATCATTCATTCCTTTAATGATTGTACTTCTTCTTGGAAATCTTCTTCTTGCTGGTTTATGTAGTTCATTTACAATCTTGTCCTTCACACTTTCCATCTTCATATGTTGCTTGTACACTGCATGTAAAAATACTGATCCATAGAATAGTTTATTCTCATTTATATAGTTTGAATATAGGTCAAGGCCATTTCATATTAGTGTAAAAAAGAGGGAACATGGCATTGGGCTTGCCATGTCCCCTCTTCTTTACGGAAAGGAAAAAGGAAGAAGGTAGAGGACGAAGAATAGGTTTACTGGTCGATAGGGTTTAGAGAGTAGTGGCCGAATGGTAAAGTATTAATTTTATCTTCTAAAATATGGCGCTTGTCATCTTTGTAGCTTAATGCCCACTTTGTTTGTTTGACACTAAAAAGTTGATGATTATAACTTCTAATAGTGTTGAACGTTGCAGTTGTTTCAACATTTTCAAACAAACATCTTTTATAATGTTCAAACTGTACATTCTTCTTCAGGAAAGAAGTTTTTATTCCTTTGGCCTTCTTCGTGACTTGATGTTCGTTCCTCTCGTTTATGTACAGTTGAAATGAATACAGTTTGGACATTAATGCTACAATTTCCATCATCGGCACACCATTTGTTTCATCTTTAAATTTTCCCAATACTTTCTTATTTCTGTCATAGTCGTAATTTGGATGATCCTTAGGATAATCGGAAAAGTCGAAATCATCTTTATATATAAAGGTGCGTAGATCTTCATACATGTCATTTGTTTTAATCCAGTAAATTAGTGCATCCGTGTCCATATATGCAATACCAATGTTCTCTCTTCCATAATAGTTAACCATCTTCTTATAATGAAACTCGTACATATGTGTTTTTGATATATCCAAGATTGACATTCCAAGATACAAAGGACGATCCATTGTAACTGACTTCTTGTTCATGGAAATAACAACTAGATTTTCATTAATAATTATAGATGAACCAAAGTTTGGTTGTTGCACCAATTTCTGTAATTTTACTGGATCAGTTACCAATTTGATATCCTTATGTTTCCTTTTGTTTTCCAAAGTCTTGCCAAATATTGCGTTATTCATTAATTTGAAAAAATCTTTTTGAAAACTTGATGTAGCGGTGGCTCTTCTTCTTGTGTTGTTGTCGATGTAAGGTTTTAACCAACAAGATTGAGAAAATTGTAGTACTCGATTAATTTTTGTAATTCTCAATCCTAAGTCTAAAGCTTGTTGTATCATCCAGTAGTGTCCAACATATCGAGACTTGTCGGTTAAAGTCATCATTAATTTTGGCCATCTTCCAGTAGGGGAAATTTCAGTCTTAGGAAGAAGTGGTAAATCATAATGTTGATCATGAAGATGTTCAGGATATTCAAAATTAACATCAAAAATGTAACCAGTTTCACCATGCTTCGGTATATCCATTATGTTTCCAATCGATTCTGGATCTATCCATTTAAAATTATCATATGGAAGGGGATTCGACATTGCCCATCCGTATAAGTTATTTGCATCAAAATAACCCAGGAATGTTGTTGGTTTTGATGCATCATAATCGGGCAGATACTTGTTGTTCGCCTTGAAATGTCGTGTAACGCTTTGCGTCAATCCCCCTCGAACTCCTGACTCTAACATCATAACCATATCTATATCAGTAAGAAGTTGTATTTTACAATTTGTTTCTTTCAACATAGCTTGCCATGCTAATCCAGGTGAAGTGTACGAATGAAGAGGGTCCAATCCATATGCTGCAAAACATGTATTTCTAAATTCTTCCATTATATCACATAGTAAAGTTACATCCAATTTAACATAAAAATCTGAATATTCTCCCAATGTTCTAAATCCTAAATCGTTCCATACTTTACATGCATGATCATAGTCCTCTTGAGATATGTCCATGTCATAAAGTTTACTTTTGAATTCTTCTTTAGCCGGAAGTGATGTTTCATTAAATCTTTCTAAACTGTCTATGTAATCATATGGAAACACACCTTTCCGAAGTACCAAATCCAGTTTGTTGTTATTTACAATCTTCTTTGTTTCGATGAAATCTTGTTTCCTTAAATTTTCTGAAAGTTTGGACAAACTCGACGGCATAAATCTGTAGGAGTCCAAGAATCTTAGTTTCATGTTTCCAACTTCTTTGGAAAAACTTATGAACTTCTCTGAAGTTTCAGCTAACACATCGATTTTACCGTCGTCTCTTCCTAGTTCAGGTATTATAAAATGAGCATCGTACCCACTGAGGTTATGCAGAACCACAGGAATAAATAGTGGTAAACGATAGCTTAAGTTGCATTTATTACAAGCAGCACCCCTGTAATAACCTGTGAGGTGATCGTGATCTTTAACTTTATAATTCTCAATAGTAAAATCATTTTTGCATAAGAAACATCGAGTTGCATTTTCATGTTGAATTTCTTCTTCTTCCTCCATCGGTTTCATTGGTACAATATTTGTATATAATCTTTGTGCATTTCCAGCTATTGAATATAAGTGATCAAGAAATATTTTTTCTACATTTTCACCACGATATACTAGAGGTTCTGAAGTTAATCCATATCTGTTTAAATGTTCTTCTGATAATGTTGATTTAACCATTAAACAAAAACTGTTTGGTTTGTGCATTTGATACTTGACACTTTTTCTAGCTTCACAATTTTCATCTTTAACAGGAACAAGTGTTGATTCAAAGTCCGCATACACAACTAGAGGAATACGGTACTGATGATGAACCTTTTCAAATGTAACAAATGCTCTGCTTTCCGAAGGTAAAATAATCTTTGCTTCATAATTATTGTTACATAATCTTTTGTGCTCTTGTAACCATTCTCTTGAGTGTAGCCCATCTCGTTTAAAATTGAAACATCTCTTGCAAATTAACTTTCTGTGTCAATCTTTAGAAAGCTGCTTATTAACAAGACGATCAAATTGCTTTATGTACACATAGTGAGACACATCTCCTCGCGTTAGTAGTAGTAAATCCGTATGATCTGGTAGCTCTTCTTTTGCAATACGTAAAGGATACACTTTGTTTGAACTATCTAATGCAAAAACATTGATAGACGTACCAGGATTTTTCTTCTCAAATTTTGATATATCTTTCAGTGATACAGGATAAGTGATTCCTTGAAAATTGTATCTAAATCTTTGATTTTCATATTCTTGGTTAGGTCTATTCACATGAAGTGGTGGTACAAATTTAGCTGTCATTGCATAACGAAAACATTCATTGTCTTCATTTTTAACATTAACACAAGATTTTGTATTTTCAATTCTTTTTGGTAAAGGAATGTAACTAGATCCCATTAGTCCATATCCATGTTTGTGAACTCTTATATCTAATACTTCAATACTTGTAAGACTCCATCCGGATCCTCTTCCTTCGTGTTCCTGAATTTTTGTTAATATTTCTTCTATACAATTTTCTATTATTGAATCAATGTTTGAACTTTCCATAATGGTTCGGTTTTTTGTTATGAATCCTCTTGGTGATAATTCTTCTTGTACATTTATAAACATAGCTTCTAGTAGTAAACCAAATTTAAGAAAATTTAATCTTTTCAATTCTTCTTTTAAAATTTTACTTACGATTGGTTTTGCTTCTCTAATAAATTCTTCTAGCTTCAAGTTTTCATTTTCAATCTTATGATGCATTACTACTTTACCGGGTAATGCAAATACTTGTAGATTCGGTAAAGTAGTTGAAGATGTTGCTGTTATTTCATCTTGTTCTTCTTGTTGTTCTTGTTCTTGTTCTTGTTCTTGTTCTTCTTGTTGTTCTTGTTCTTGTTGTTCTTGTTTTTCTTCTGGGTTGTTGTGAATTAGTTCTTTATGACAGTCTAATAGAATTTCATCGTGAAACGATTCCGAACATTTATCGCAACGATACATGTTGAGATGTTTACTCTTCGAAATTTTGCCAAGAAATGAAATGGGCTCTCGCGTTCCTCCTTTTATAACGGTCCCCCCACCACTATTTCATCTTCTTCACTATACAAGGAAATCAAACTTTTTAAATAAAAATATTAACCTTCTACAAACTAATTGTTCATTCGTGTTCTTTATTCCCATTGGAGTTTTAGTATATACTTCTTTATATTCAAGCTTTAACTAACTTTCCCCCACCCAACTAATTTTAGTTACTTTTAAAACCAAACACCTGCCCTCCAAACATCTATTAGGACAGATGTTATGGGACAGATGTTGAAAGAACAAATGTTAGGGTGGAAATGGCTAGAGCACAGGCACTTGGTTGAACTAAATTTGCACATAAATTAACTAGAGTTGAATTAAAAATTCGCATAAATTAAAAGTTAGTTCAAAACTAAAATTCGACAAACTCTAACATTTGAACAAGAATAAACATTAGTTCCAAACTGAAATTCAACAGTGTTAACCAAATTCTAACAGTCAAACAAATAGGTCAAGGTAATCCAATTTAACGCGAGAACGAGGAATAGAGCACTAAGTGGCATGTTAGTCCATTACCACAAAGTGATCTATTCCTCGCTCTCTATTCTACATCTACTTTTTACAGTTTACTTATTTATATTAAAATGTTCAAATTTTACTATGTAGAATGTCCATTCTTTCTCTTCAACTCTTCGATTGTTTTTAGCAATTGTAACAAATATTCGTTAGTTTTCACCAAAGTCTTTAGTTTGCTACATCCAATTTCAATGGAAGGTATTATAAGTTGTAATTTTATAAGTTCAATCTTTTCTTTCTTGCGAATTTCTTTCTTTATTATATTATTCCTTATTTTTGCTGAAGATTTAAACTCCATGTTGTTTCTGCTAAAGCCACAATAATAATAAAAGTCTCTTGAAACAACCTGCATTTATACACATTCCCCCACCACTTTATAATCCCCACTCCGTTCCCCTTCTTCTTTATATGTGGAAGGAAGTATTATAATTAGATTCCTAATATTTCTTTTCCTTCTTCACTACGTGGGGGAAGGGTAATTTGTTATTACACTAGTTGTGCAAGAAAATAGCCGCCAGTGTCCACACCTTGTTCGTAGCACTCCATCATAGATTGTGCCCACTGCAACATGCGGTCTCTGTCATTTGGTGTGACAAGGAAAGAATGACTATCACCATACAATATAAAAGAGTCAATTCGTACATAACATCCTGAGTCCAACCATTTATTAGCTTCAGCCATAAACTTTTCTATTGTATCAAATGGAAATTGTGGATCAATTGCTATGACTTTACGTTCTTCACTAAGTTCAACAGTATAATCATCATCGTCCTCATTATCTTCACTTTCACTGTCGTTACTTAAAGTGTCTTCAGATTGTTCAAAAACATCAGAAATTTCAGAAAAATTAAAATTTTCATTCAGATGAGGAGGCATTTTAAAGCAAGAAATATTATAAACAGCAGAGACGAAACGACAAGAGCGGCGTGTAGAAGAAAAATGAAGGGGTGACCAACGCTCGCTCCGCTTTTATAATAGTATGCAAATGAGGGGTAGGTGCTGACCATGACCAGTCATCGACCCAAAGGAGTGGGGGAAGTACTTTTCTTACTACTTGGATGGAAGTAGGTTAGTAGGTCACGAAACTTAGAGTGTTAAAAAATAATGGGGGAGAAACACAACGCTATAACGCGTTGTGTTTCTCCCCCAGTATTTTTTAAGCAATAATTTGGAAAAAGCTATGTGAATTTACTTGCTACGCCCCCACCTTGTAATACCATCCTGTTTGTGTCTCAGGAGATAGTCTTTAGAGTCTAACTCATAAACTGATTTCTCTTTGCGCAAGGATTCAATCACTTTAATATTATATCTTAAGCCGTTACAAGTTGCCAAAATGTGTTCGTTGTCAATAACACTTTCAAAAAAATAGACACAACCTCTCTTAAGCCTATTTCCTTTCACACCAATAATTTTGGATTGGTATTCAACAGTGGGGGGTTTCTGTCACTTGTGGTTCAGAAATGTGTTTTACGACATGTACACGGCAAAAACTTTCGTTTTTTTACACATTTCCTCCCACAAGGTGATCCTTTCTTAATTCCCCTAGTAAGCATTTCAGGGCAAGTAGTGGGACGGCTAAATGCCCTACGACGCTCTTCTTGTAATAAGTGAAATTGCTCTGAAGGAGCGGGTTTAGGAGTAGGTTTAGGAGTAAGTTTAGAAGCTGGTTTAGGAGCTGATTTAGGAGATGATTTAGTAGCAGATTGAGAGGAATCAGTTTTGTGATCGGTATGATCTTTAGGTGTACTAAGTGGTGGGGTAGGAGGCAATGGTGATAGTGGGATAATGGGTGTGCTAAGACGATGAACAATGGTTTCAACGGAAGGGGTATTAGGATGGTGGTGAACTGGCTTCTGCGGTGGCGGCATAGTAGTTGATGGTGGTGCGGAGTCCTTTGAAGGCGAAGGCGGTGAAAAAATACTACGAAGTCTAGAAGTGTTAGTTGGCGGAAGAATAGCTCCAGAAGTTGAAGGTTGAGATGCAAGTCGATTCTTGTAGCAATCAGGAAGGTTTTTGAGGCGAAGAGTTTTCTTAGGTGCAGGAACAGCCGTAGTAGAAATAGAAGTCGAAGTAGAAGTTAAAGTAGAAGTTGTAGTTGGCAGAAATAACATGGTTGTGGCTCCAAGTTCGCAGCGTAACGTCTGGAATCAGAATGAAATGTTAGCCGCAGTCGGTGCGTCTTTTATAACAATATGCAAATGAGAGGGGTAGCAGCTGGCCGAGACTGATTATTGACCTGGGAGGTGGGGGAAAAGGGGAAAGAGAAGGTATTTATTTAAAATAATTCGCATAACTTTTGACTAAAATAAGATAACCAAATTCTTCTTTTACCAAAATGTTTGTCTTACATAGACCTTTTCAATGATGTATCGCTTGTCCAAATCCGTCAATCCGTTATCAAGTTATAGCCATTTTAATTTTTCAGGTCATGACCGGTCGTTCACCCATAGTGGGGGAAGGAGTGGGGGGTAGGAGTGGGGGAAGGGGGGGGGGGGGGGGGATCGACTCCATTTTTTCGGGGGGGGGGGAGGGGGGGGGGGGAGGGGGGGGGAGGGGGGGGGGAATCGTCTCCATTTTTTCGGGGGGGGGGGGGAGGGGGGGGGGGGGTCATTGACCCTTCCGAAAGTGGGTCAAGGTCATTCAAGATTTATAATGATCCAAGGTGATGGGAACAGTAATACTGTTCCCACCACCCTGTTTGCCTAGCGGTTCCCACTCCCAACCCACTAGTTACGTTCTGCAAGGGAGGTCCCTGGGCCGTCCGCATCAAAGCGTAACGTCCCGTCCGCATCAAAGCGTAACCATTAATTTCAGGGAAACTGGAACAGCAGGGAGGCCCTGGTCCGTCCGCATCAAAGCGTAACGTCCCGTCCGCATCAAAGCGTAACCATTAATTTCAGGGAAACTGGAACAGCTAATGCAGAAACGCAACTCTAACACCCACCCAAACTAATCCCACCCATCATATTCCTAAACAAAATGCAAAAAACCTAGTCCGCAATTTGCGGATGTCCCACCCCTTCTAAGTGAAGTTCAACTGAACTTCTGAATTTACAGTTAATCTACCCCCCTAACATCTAGCTGTAAGGCAAAACAAATGCACAAAACAAACATAAATTATTAGTACCAACACATCATTATTAAAAACCAAATAATTCAACACAACCAAATACCATCATTATTCTTAAAATTAATACACCTTAATGCTAAACACCTCTTAAAATTAATACACCTTAATGCTAAACCCAACTTATAACTAACATCGCAATGCGCAAATTATTTCTTAAATTAAATACACCTTAAAACTAAACACACACACACACACATACCACATTGCATTAAAAAACGCAACATAGTAGAAGAAGTTCAAATATATATAGGCCTACTATATATTTGAAACCTCTTGCTGAGTCGCCAACAACCTTTCGCTATGAAAGTTTGTTGGCGACTGAAGCAAAGATATAGCTCCTATCGCTCCTCGGGTTTTCAAGGAGTGGGGGAAGTTGTTTCACTCCAGTACAGTGTTCAATCCAGTCCAATTCGCAGCAGTGTAAAAGGAAGGCGAAGGAGTGGGGAGCAGCATATGCACAGCAACGCAAAACCAAGGTTTGAGGTTAGAATTATCCATGTGCAGTAGCGCTAAAGTGAGTAATACAGGACTAGGCGCATGCGCAATAGCATAGTCACTATTCCGATCCGGAGAACTCGTTGCATGCGCAGCAGGTTTGAGGTTAGAATTATCCATGGCAGCTGCCATATTTAGTCTGGTTTCACCACATAAAGTCAACAACCGGTAGTGACCGGCCATTGACCTGGAGGAGTGGGGGAAGGAGTGGGGGGAAGGGGGGGGGGGGGGGCTCCATTTTTTCGGGGGGGGGGGGAGGGGGGGGGAGGGGGGGGGAGGGGGGGGGGGGGAGGGGGGGGGAGGAGGGGGGGGGGGAGGAGGGGGGGAGGGGGGGGGGGGAGGGGGGGGGGGAGGGGGGGGGGGTCATTGACCTTTCCGGTCGGTCATTGACCCCAAGGAGTAGGGATAGACACAGAACCCTACTTCTCTTACTACTCAGGTGAAAGTCGGTCAACCAGTCATTTGCTTGCCATCTGCCGCCATCTGGCTGGAGTTATTGCCTCTATAAAGGTGGGTAGTTTATCGCGCTACAAACATTCATTGCCTCGCATCCGCTCGGTCATCATCTCTCGTTAGTTTTATGTTATGACTACTTCACTTACTAGGTTTGAGGTTAGAATTATCCATGGAATAGCCTTCGTAAATTCTAACCTATAAAATTACTACTCTGGCTTTCTGTTTCAATTTCTTTTACACTTCATTTTATATCTCAGTCTTATTTTAACTTCTGAACTTAACACATCGGTTATGATGACTGCACAATGTTTAAAATTAAAGCTTTTGCGAACACAACACATATTACGAAGTACTTCTAAACCTTCAATTTCAAAGTGTAGAACTAATTTAAATAGAGTTAGGAAGAAGTACAGTTTTAACCCATTATACTCAAAGACTTCGCAGGTTAATGTTGATGATAATGTTATTTACAACATTTTGCATTCTATGTTACAATTCAACAACTTTGAACTTGTTACACCTATCGACTGTGTTCAACAAGTTTTTTTATTTTACCCCCACTATTCCTTATATAAGTGCTCTAACCACAATTCCTACTTCATCCTTCTCTATTCTGTTCAGCTGAGCTAATATTTGAGGTTAGACTTATCCATGGCGGCCGCCATGTCTGGTACAGTTTTACCACATAGAGTCGGCGACCGGTTATTAGTCTAAAGGAGTGGGGGAAGGGGTGGTGGGGGGAAGGTTGCCGTTTTATAAGCCCTCTCCCTAGGCGGCGCTTCTCATTCGATCGCCAACTTTCAAACAATAAACACCTCTCCCATGGCACGAATGAATTAATTATCCCACTATCACCAACTAGTTCAACTTTGAACTATTTCTGGTGGTAGTTGGGTAGGCTTTTTTAAAACTTACTCTGGATGACCTTGACATACTTTCCAGGCCCCCAGTTATAACTGTTGAATTTCAGTTTTGATCTTACTCTTAATTTTTGTTCAACTTTTAGAGTTTAGTTAACACAGTTGAATTTTACTTTTCAACTAACTCTTCATTCATGCCCAATTCTACTTCAAGTTCAGGGCATATGCTCTCGCCATCTCCACCCTGCAGCTGCCCTGGCAGCTGACACCATCTGACCCCTGCAGCTGCCCTGGCAGCTGACGTCACTTCCGGTTTAGAAGTGGCTTTTTCCCACTACTT
>CM061533.1:242261349-242324714 GCA_030545055.2 Neoaliturus tenellus | reverse complement strand
CCTGCCAAGAGCTTGACAGGGATGACTCCGGCGACCACCAGGACGGCAGGCTCGGACACTGTCCGGTAGGCGGAACACACCCGGAGCGCAGCTTGACGCTGAACCCGGGCGAGTCGCAACCTGTAGCACTCCTTATCTAGAGCGCCTGCCCACACCTCTGCCCCGTAAAGGAGCACGGACTGGACCGCGGACATCAACAGACGTCTTCTGCTGGATCGGGGACCCCCGACATTGGCCATCAGCCTACTAAGGTGAGTAACTACCTTAGCGGCCTTGTCCGCCGTACGGAAGATCTGATCCCTCCAGCTTAACTTGGTGTCCACCATAACCCCAAGGTATTTGGCGGCACGAGTTGATGTGACCACCTCCCTTCCCACTCGAAACGGGACGACGGTGTCGATCCTCTTCTTCGTGAGAATCACGATCTCCGTCTTACTAAGAGCAAGCGAGAGACCGTGATCGGACATCCAGTTGTTGACAACCCGCATAACTCGGTTCAACTTTAGTTGGGCCAGCTCAACGTTGCGTGCAGCAATGAGAGCTGCGACGTCATCAGCGTACCCAACCAAAGTGGTTTCCTCAGGCATCTCGGACCTCAGGAGGCTGTCATAGGCAACGTTCCAGAGATCCGGGCCGAGTATTGAACCTTGTGCGGCACCAGAAGTGACTTCCATCGTCCGCGTTCCGTCCCCCGTGTCATAGATCAGGCTTCGAGAGCGTAGATAATCCTCGATGAGCCGCAACAGATATGCAGGAATACGAAAGGTGTTACGAAGCGCATCCAACATATCGACCCACCTCGCCGAGTTGAAGGCATTCTTGACATCAAGCGTAACAAGAAGCACTACTCGGCGGGAGAAATGGTTGTGGCTCTCGGCTCTCTCCACAGCTCTCTGAACTTCGGTGACAGCGTCGATCGTTGACCGTCCCTTTCTGAAGCCGTACTGACGGGGGCATAAGTCCCCGGCAGCTTCCACGGCAGAAGTCAGGCGGGAACGGATCAGCTTCTCGAACAGCTTCCCAGCCGTGTCTAACATGCAGAGAGGCCTGTGGGACGACGGCAGTTCGGGATCACCTTTGCCCTTGCTGATCAGTACAAGCCTGGCTGTTTTCCAGGGAGCCGGAAACACCCCTTCTACCAAACAGGCATTGTACATTCTCAACAACAAGTCAGCGTTGATTGAAAATACTTTCTTTAAAGCCTCACTGGGAATCCCGTCCGGGCCAGGAGCCTTGTTGCTCTTCAGGGAGAGAACGGAGGTTTCCAGCTCCTCGAAGGTGAAGAGTGGAACGTCCTCTACCCGTCCGAAGTCAACCGGCGGTCGCTGTGGATGTTCAGGAAACAACGCAGCGACGATCCTCCCCATGGTGGCGCCCTCCATGATGGAAGGTGGAGAGCGGGCGCCGAGTTTCTGTGTTACAAGTTTGTAACCCAGGCCCCACGGGTCAGAGTCAACGTCGTCACGAAGTCTCCTCCAGCTATTCGCCTTGCTCCTGTTGATCGCCTGACGGAGAGATTTTCTCGCAGCTTTATAGGCCTCCGACTTACGAACTCTGTCTGCGGGAATTCTCGCTCTAGTGGCGGCTCGTCTAGTTCTTAAACATGTTCTTCTGAGTTCCGCAATCTCTTCAGTCCACCAGTAAACGGGTTGTTTGTCGCGTCGGGGTTTCCTTCGCGGCATAGACTGGTCGCAGGCCGAGACGATCAGTTCCATCGTGGATGTTACTAGTGCCTCGGCCCCAGCCTCACCAGGATTCCCCTGCGCTCCCCGAGAGATGACTTCGGTGAACTTGACCACGTCCAGTTTGTTGGTGTTCCACCGGCGTGGCCCTTCCCGAGATGCGGAAACTCGACGATTTGCCTGATCATGCAGGTCAAAAACGATGTATTGGTGGTCGCTACCCGTGTAGTCCTCCACAACCCTCCAGCCAGAGATTCTCGGAAGGAGCGACTCAGACGCAAAGGTGACGTCGGGGATCGTGCCTCTCTGCCCGGGGCGCCGAAAAGTAGGTGTGTCGCCCTGGTTGAGGACGACAAGACCGGCCCTGGCGATGAAATCCAGGATGTATTTCCCCCGGGAGCTGGTAGAGGGCATTCCCCACTCGACGGCCCTGGCGTTGAAATCGCCACCAACGACGACATGCCCGGTGGTGCCGAGAACGCACTCCTCTAGGCTATCTATCTTGTCGCGGAAGTCCTGGACGGCTTCGTTGGGTGTGAGGTAGCAACTGAAGATAGTCACGTCCCTACACCGAACCCAGACGAATCCTCGGCCGCGCCCGTGACTCCGCACCAAAACATCTCGTGTATTACGTGCCCAAAATGCAGCAGTACCGAGGCTGTCCGAGATCCAAGTGTTTGGGTCTCTGTCCCGATACTGTTCACTGATAAGGAGCGCGTCAGCACCAAGTTCTCGGGCGAGCTGATCTAGAAGGTTATCAGCTCCCCAGGATCTATGAAGGTTGGCCTGGAGGATGCGAATTACCGGCCGCTGCCTTTTGCCTGTTCAAGTGCGGCTCTGAAGGCACCGCACTGACCAGACCCGGGTAAGTGACCGAGGGCACTGGAGCCTGAATCCTTGCAGAGGAAGCAGGAGGGGCTCGAGGAACATTCCTTACGTTTGTGGCCCTGGCTTCCACACTGGAAGCAGTTGGCACTCCTGTCGGGCCCTTTACAGTTTCGGGAGGAGTGGCCGAAACCGAGACAGCGGAAGCATCTCGAAACTACCACCCTCCGTTTGAGCCTGCAACTGACCCAACCGACTCTGAGGTGCTGAAGGCTAAGCAGCTTATTGGCGTGCTTTTCGCTCATCTCAGCAACAGCCATCCGGAGTTGACTTCGGTTAGGCTTTGTCAGCCATACAAAGCCTAACCGAAGTTGAATCCCGGTTCGAGATAATGCACCATCAATTACACTTATTAGAAAGTTAGTACCTGAGGGCCGAGCATTTGCTCGGTAAACTTGAACGTTAAAATAATGGTTTATGAACGGTAAACTTCGTGGTAAAATCAGTAACAGACAGTGCGCTAAAATACACCAAGTGAAAAACACCAAGTGAAAAAATCTTGTTTCTATTGAAGACAAGCTCGTTTGTCCCGATCACTCGACTTCATGCCGAGCTGGTTAGCTTCGCTCACTCGCATTTCAGACTGTTCAATTATAGGTCTACACTTTAGGGTAGCAGCACCTCCAAAAATGTTTACCTTATAAATCCGCCTACGTTTACGTGTGCTGCATACTGGTACATACTGTATTTGTTTGACCATATGTTGTATATGTAACACGAGAATGATACTTCTAACAGCTGTTTACTTCATTGTTACTAACTCTTTTGTTTTGAAATTCCTTTACAATTATGCAAACTACATCAGGAGATAACTTGACATTATAGTCCAGGCTCTGAACAGGTTGAGCATGCACGAAAGTCTAACAAAATTTGACTTTGGATTATTGTTGAGGACATTTAGTAGATGTAAAAAACCGATGTTGCCACATTTCCAGAATGGGCGCAACACGGGGGATGGCCTCTAGAGGAAGTCGTAGAGGAAACTGTATTGGCCTATGTCATGTTGTATATCATTTTAAAGGTCTTTAAATGTAGATTCGAATGCCACAAACCCGATCTCCAAAGGTCGAATATAACGCGAGTTATTGAGTTTTGAAATTTCGGCAAAATGCTTTTTATGCAAAGTTTGACTACCTGCCATTTCTGATTCGAGCGTTCCTTTAAGATCGGCTTTGCGTCATTGCTTTCTGTTAAACATGACCCTAAAGCTCACGTTAAATATTTCATAAAAGATTTCATGGGTTGTCCCCAATCGGGCTGAAAATCATAATGTAATCATAATATTTCTGACAGCAATTGAAGACGGCAAATGAAGCCTTAAAATAAAACATTTAACTTGATTTTCAGGATCTTTATAAAGATGAGATAGATAGAATTTAAATAGAGTTGAAAACAATGTTGCCAACTCGACATCAAATGCAGGGCCGCCCCGAGGGCGGGGCAACCGGGGCAGTTGCCCCGGGCGTCGCGGCCAAGGGGGCGCCGTGGACGAGGGGAAATCCCCGTTTTTTAAAGGCTCAAAGACTTGACAAAAATTGTAAAAACTGCATCAATAAATATTTTTGTTACAAATAGTTTAATAATAATTTTGTTGATTAGTTCAAATAAACAATTAAAACAATTTATTATAGTCGGGGAATGAGTAGTGACTAATTATTCATTGTAACTTTAAGTCTTTTTTTACAAAGCAAGTGGAAGTGAATCATGATAACATCACTTTTGGCTGCATGTAAGCCTACTACTGGCAAGCTGATCTTACGCACTGCAAAAATGGATTGAGCGCTCACTTGAGTTCGGCGGTCGCGCAGTTGTGAACTGCGCAGTGCGCATACGCCCACCCCGTCCCCTGTCACTCATTCACAACCTAACCTCAACCCCTCATGTAATTTGATGTGGTGTTGGTGTGTACATTCTCTCTTATTATTTTTGTTCTGTGTCTTACATTAACTAGCAGCATTACATTACATTATAAAACTATTGTAAGATGTAAAAGTAGTCCGATGGAAATTTAACAGCTGTGTCAATGTGTCCCCACTCACCCACTCTTGTACTGCAATGTTATCCATTTGTGGTTATGTTTATCATGTGTAATACCACTATAATTCACGCCACATAAGTTGACGAATGGCCAAAAACAGCTGGGTATAGGGCGAGGGGAGGAGAGGGGGTACTTTTCCAAAAACATCGAGCTTACGTTACATGCAATTTTTTATAGAACAGCTGATTATCCAATCATTTTAACTGAATAGTAGTGAAAATTCATTCGTCAAGTTACGTGGCGGGGGTTATAATACCAGTATAAAATGTGTTTCACAAAAAATTTGGCAACAATGTATTGACTCTCATCGGACTATTTTCGTGAATCTATCTTCTTATTATTTCTATAAGGGTTTTGTCTGTTACGTCCCTTTTTCTCTCGACCTATTGAACCAATTTTTAAGATTGAGGTGTCATTTTAAAGCTTAGAATATGGCGCAGTGACGAATCGGAATTGAAAAGGTCATATTGTTTCGGGCTTCGCCCCCCTCGCCTTTATTTCTAGATGGCGCTTTAAAATGTTGACCAACTTTTATTGCAAGTTCTTTAATGTGAATTGTAATTTAACAGCTGATGAATTTTAAAAGCCAGATAGTAAACAAAAATAGATCTCTGTCAGTTCATAATCAACATTCACGCACTGTAGGTGAGTTTCACTCATACAGAGTCATAAAATGCGCAATTTTGCGCACGGGCCACCTCGTCCTACTATAACAGCATTGAAAAGTTAGCCATGCACCTAATTTAGTGCTTAGAATTGTAATTTAACATTACAGTTTACAAGATATGCTAATTATTTAATTTAGGGGGCGCTGGTCAAAACCTTGCCCCCGGCGCCTATTGCCCTCGGGGCGGCCCTGATCAAATGAACGTCTGAGCCATAAATGGCAGGCAGTCAAATTTTGCATGAAAGGATTTTACCGAAATTTCAAAACGCAATAACTCGCGTTATATTCGACCTTTAGAGATCGGGTTTGTGGCATTTTAATCTACATTCAAAGACCTTTAAAATGATATATAACATGACATAGGCCAATACAGTTTCCTCTACGACTTCCTCTAGAGGCCGTCCCCCGTGTTGTGCCCATTCTGGAAATGTGGCAACATCGGTTTTTTACATCTACTAAATGTTCCCAACAATAATCAAAAGTCAAATTTCGTTAGACTTATAGTGCATGCTCAACCTGTTCAGAGCCTGGACTAAGATGTTTTATCCTTTTATTACTTTACTTTATCAAAACATCCATAATCACAAGCATAAAGTATGATTAAAAATACCCCCGTCGCAGCAGACCAGCGTACTCAGCGAATTCCCAAAGGGATCTGAGATTTTGGATTTTCCCCATAAACACCATAGGAATGAGTATGTAGGTTTGCTTCAATGTGATGTTGTTAAACAATGTTAGTTAGGAAATATAATGGTTATGTAAGGTAAAATTTCAAATTGTATCAATATTCGGCATTTTTTAATTTTCCCTATAAACCTCATGAGGGTGAGTAGTATGTAGATTTGTCGCCACATTGGTGTTCTAAGCAAATATCAGTTAAACCTTACCTAGTGAACGTACAAACTAAATTTTATCAAGTTATTCCAATAAGTAAGCGAGATACAATGGTTCGTTGATTTCCCATAAGATTAACATTGGAAAACTTTTTTAGTTTTTCTCCGTAACCTGATAAGCCAAGTAAAAAATTCAAATACTAAATTATTTGTTTTTAAGCTCTTTTACATGGTTTTAGTTAAAATTGTTTAATTTTAAAAATTAAGGTCCAAAAATGGCAATAACCCATTTTTGACCTCTTTGAAACCCCATAAAACCCCCGTTCCCATAACCCGATCATGCTGGTTCGCGAACTCATGAAAATAGACCTGGTCTTACACCTTCATACCAAATTTCATCAAAATTGGAGGTCCCCTTCAAAAGTTATAAAGATTGAACAAATAACCAAATCCGTTACAATTTTGTACTTCCTAATATGACACGAAATATTAAATACATTTACAAACTGTTTTAAAATGAATCGATTAATAGTTTTAAATGTAAAACATATATATACTAATGTAGCCACTATTTTTTCTTAAATTTTCATATTTCAAGAAAATAAAGTTAACTGTTATGATTGAAACACTAAACTCTACATGAGCAGGCCCAAAGCTGTTTGTGTAGGATAAAAGAGCGCCTTCAATCTCACACAGACTGATCTCTACACTGATCATTCACAGTGTAGTCGGTTAAATCTTGAAGGCGTAAATAGATCTTGAACAGTCTACGTTTTTACTCTGTCTGTGTAACATTACATAGTTTAACTTATAAACAAAATTTTTAATTGAAAATAAACCTTCATTTAAAATTAAATACACACTTTACTTTCCCAAATCAATCTCACAAAATTATTTTTGACGTATTATTTCATTATTGATTAATGTATTAGGCCTATTCTCTGGAATCACGCATATTGGGAAGTACCAATTACGGCGGCACCCCAGACTCTCGGCAGCGGGGGGGAGGAGGCATTCCGCCATCGCGACCGATTCGGGTGCATCCCATGAATTCCTAGAAGCACGAGGAGGGGAGTTGGAGAGGAAAGAACGCGGGGGGAGGAGGGGAAAACACTTGTCTGGTTTGCCCATTCAAACGGCTCACACATATCTGGTGCGGCAATTTAAACGGCAAACCGCGTGGCGTATTGCAGGAGTAAAATTGCAGGCGTTTGCAGATTTATAATGTTATTTACTTGATTTATTCATCTTTTGCTTAAATATTAAAGAACTCATGAATGTTATTTTGTGTATGAAAAAGTCAAGTGTAATGTTAATTTGGATTTATCACATTGACATTGGAAATATAAATTGTTCTCAAACAATTGGCTACATATTTCGATGGAAAAATTATACTGACAGCGTAATATGGACCTATATATGTTCACTTGTCTTATGGATTTATAATATTAGGCAATTGTGTTAAAAAACATTTTAAATATTATTAATTCTTCCAAAAAAGGCATTACGATGGTTATTCCATTTAAAACTAAACCAATCTTGTAAAGGCAAAACGAAATCAATCTTGTTAAGACACTTTCAAAAGTATGCAATTACTTACAATTATCTGCATTTATATTTTAGAAACAATTATTTTTTCCGTAAATAAATGCAAGCTACGGACAGGAAGTGACATCCATATTTATAATACAAGATTGAATAACCTTTTTAGGCCTGAACATCATAGACTTAACATTGGTCAAAGTTTACCATCCGTACATGGTGAAAAAATTAAGATCTCATTTTTTTATCTTGTACCGAAAAAATATGAAACAACAACCAAATTTGCGCCCTTTCAAGAATAAAATCAAATCTTTTCTAATTTCCCAATCATTTGACATTTTAATCATCCCAGCATAAAAAAAAAAAAGACTGTTGTATTGGCAATAGATTTAATTGAATATGTAGAAAAAACTTTTGACTTTGACTTTTCTTTGTTCACAAAGAGATGAATTAAAAAAAACATATAATGACATGTAGACAGTTATAAAATATTACTCTTAACGTCAAATATAAAGGGATAGCCTACGTAAACTGTCCTACTTTATTTGTACATTTTAAGGGAATCTTGCTAGGTTGAAAATTAAATGTTCACTTTGAGAGAAAATAATCCATCGGAACATTTGTAGCGGGTGTTATTGGACTTAAACTGTGTTTAAACTTGTTGGAAAAATTGACGTTTCTCTACATTTGACAGTTACAGGAGAATCCCCCCCCTCCCAAAAAAAAGTTGCAATGATTAGGTATATTATTAAACTGTAAATTTTATGAGATACTTTGAGCTTATTCGTTGTAGCCCCAGCGAAGACAATCCTTACACGGTAAAAAGTCAGTCCTTACGCCGTGATTTACTTAAACATCTTGCTAGATATTCAAAATTAATTACACTGTTTTATGTATTTTTTTACGAAGAAGGCTATGAGCTATGTTTAAAAAGTGTTCATGTGATCAGTTCTTTAAGTACGCACTATATTTTATCCCTTCAGGTTATATAGGGCCTAACATTGTAATTTCCAAATCACTGAGAAAAATCTTTAATGCCTAGAAATTAAGCGCCTTCAAATTCTCTAAACGTTTGAAGCGTTCATCTCTGCTCATGTAGTCTACCCAAGAATGAAGGAATTAGTCAGTCTGTTTTATCTTTTTCTCCAGACTTTCCAATTGGCGATGTTTTATGTTACTCAGTTTTGTATTAGTAATGGGAATAAATTCGAATCAGTCAGACTGTCAATAATTATGACCGTCCACGTACAGTATTTTCTAACGTCCCCAATAAACTCCAATAATTCCTTTTTCTTTTAGGCCCTAAGCCAAGATAATAAGTGGGACTTAATTAAATCTTGAAGGACGAGACCTTCAATTTCGTATTAATAATTTTCCTGATCAATAGATTTGATCAAATAATCAAATATTGCTCTATTTTATTTATTTTTATTTTTGCATAAAACTGGTTAGATGTCGAACCTAATATTGTTTTACATCAAACTTACTGGAAATAGAATTAACTTCCGATTGATACAAAACATATGTTATTTGAAAAAAAATAACACGAGACCGTATTTGGCCAGCAGATGTACGTTTTTATCATTGAACCAAATGTTAATTCAATATTTTCCCATTAGTCGTAATACATACCCATTAGTAAAATGTCTAACTTTGTTAATACATCTGCTGGCCAAGTACGGTCATGAAATAAAATAATAATGTTTTACAGAATGTTTACCAAGCATTAAAAGATCAAATCAATTTGTCGAGTAGCTATTTTAAAACCAATGTCATTGACTTGGAAGATATTTTGATATCATATATTTTTAGGACTTGGCAACCCCTTAACACTTTGTGTTTTTGGGTATGATAAGATTAACATGGGGAACAATTTATATTCAATTGCTAAATAAAACAGCTGTTGATAGTTAAACAACCACGCATGTTAAAAGCTGAATACATAGAAGCAAATTGAACTGGTACAGTACTGATGTATTAACACAATTTCATACTTTAATACCAACGTGACTGTAGGCCAGGGCCAAATGAGCTAGGGCCTACATCCCATAAGAGCAATGGTGTCACTGCGACACTTATCCCTGTCGTATAATTCCTTTTTTTATCCGATTGATTGAGAATAAATTGTGTTTGAGTCTCAATTAAATTTATCGATCATTTTACAAGATCGATTCTTTGTAAATATTGTATAAAATATTGTACAAATGGTTTAAGAGTAGTCATATTCTTATTTTGTTATTTCCATTAGACAAAAAATCTATGATTGTTATTAAAAATTCCTCTCACAATCAAATTCCGTCTTGATGAATTCTTTAATTAGAGCTATAAACCACAATTTTTTTATTATTACAAATAAAGGAACTATTGCATTTCCTGTGTAATTAGCATTGCTCTTATGGTGGAAAGACGGAATTTGGATCGACTCCTCGGTCCTCCAACGCCCGTTAATCTATTTCACTTTCACATAGGCCTAACACCTAAGCCAAACACATTGTTACTACCAGAATCCGCAACACGACATCGCAGTGTTAATGTTTTATTCTAAAACTAAATCAATTGATTTCAATCAGTATTAGATGTTAATTTTTTTTAAGTACAAAGAACATTAATATAATATTGGCTATCATAGGAATGTAATGAAATAAAGAAAATCCATTGTAATACAAACTTGTAATACTCCCATATAACCTAGTATCGGGGTAACCAAGCCTTGCTTGTTGGTTTTAATTCTTGTGTTATCATGGTAATTAGGCTTTGAAGTTTACGCCAACTATATATTTTCACAGGCAACAGGTGTTTCGAAACCAATGCTCAAAAGTGGCATTCTTTTATTTTCGTTGTTGTTTCGTTGCATAATACAAATAATAAAGAATTACAAATTTTAAACTATGTTTTAGACAAATACGATTATTTCTTAGGTTTCTAATTTGTTTCTATTGTTTGATCGAAACACGCCCAGATGGAAAATTAAGCCAAGTCTACCCATACTAGATTCCGAGATTTGGATAATACAACCCCACAGGCACTTCTCGTATTACAGTGCTGTTCACATCAACTATACCTTTCTAGGTGACAGCTGTTCCAAACCCCATGCTTAAAAGTAGCATTATTTATTTTTATTTAACTTTAATATAATCAAGAACGAATCTATTGGCAACTCTTCAAAATCTCGGTTTTCAAAATCCTCAAGATATTAGAATTATAAATTTATTAAAAGACGACAATCCTTTAGTTTGGTTTTCATTATCAAAATTTTTAGTTGAAGAAAATTATTTAGTGTGATGTAAACGTGTAAACTTCAAGCCATTTGGACCTCAAATTTATTGTTGAACTTTGTTACTTATGTTGTTAGTGTTATAGTTTTCTGTACAAAAATGTTGTATTTTTGAAGTGGGCTTTCATGGTGCATTGCCAAAGCCGAAATAAATAAATAAATAACTTTAATATTTCTTTGACTTGATGGTAACCCATATGACCAATGTTATAAAAAAATACAATTATTAAACTTAATTAAAAATAGATTTCTCCTGGGGTTTAGGCTGTTTCCAAATTTAAAATTGCCCTTGGACCAAAAAACGACCAAATGAAAGGTTTACAAAACCTTCCTGCTACTTGCTACATTTAGAGATCGGGAAAATACATCACCATAGACATTCCTCGTATTGTAGTAGGCCTATAGGCCTAGTAGGCCTATTGTTTAGCTAGCACTAAGGATTCTTAACTCTAAGCACAACGAATAGCACTTGTTTTAAGAAGGGGAAAACAAATCCAACTTTTAAAGTAATTAATGACATCATTGTTATTGGCATTTAAAGTGTTTTTCCTATAAAAAATAAAAATATCCAAGCTTAAAATTAATTAATTTTAAATTAATTTATATACTTTTGTTCATTTTAGTGAAACATGTTTTTAAAAAGTATTTTTTTGTCTTAATTGGAACTTTTCAGCACTTACGCAGTTTTGGGAAGTAAATAATTTGATTACCGTACCTGGTACCTCTGAAACGTATAACTGTCTCGTTCTCTATTACCTAGTATAGACGACTAAGATTTTCTTGGTACGCTGTGCTTCATAGATAGTTTTACATTAACTTTAATTTTGAAAAGGATTCGAAAATTAGATTGCCGCAACACAGCGTTACGATTGCACAGTGCTGGCAGGTCGAGCCGACGAGGGCTAGCGGCTGGCGGTAGACCAGCAGACTATGGCGAAAACCTAACCGTAAAAATATTCTGATATTTTTAAAAAGTTATCTTCCAGGCATTTTGAAAATATAATGGCGCCATTATCATATTTAAAATTTTTATAACACGAGTAAAAAATTATTAAATATAAAATATTTCCCTATACACGGGCCCCGTCCGCGGGTCCCCTCAGCTGCGGCCCCCCCCGCACCGCGGGGTTTGCGGGCCCCTCTGTTACGCCCCTGGGAGGTACAGGTACCATGTGAATTATAATTTTACTATGCTCATATACAGAGCTTTATACAAGTACTTGTGATTATGATTATTTATTAAATAAAATTCAAGTAAAAGGATTAAAAACAACACAATTAAGGAATTAGTAGAATTGCTATATTTAATTTTATACCAATAGAATGGGTAACACTGAAAAAATAAGCTGTCAATACTAGAGGAAAAATCCATGTGTTAAGTTTCAAATAACTCATTCCATAGATTGCATTACCCTTAGGCCTACATTAAAACATTCTGTAAGGCGAGTGAGCGAAGAGAACGAGAACGTCGTGGAGCCGAGTGAGATGAGCGAATAAGCTCTTTTTTTATTAAAGAACAAAGCCTTTTGGGCCTGGTATTTTAACGTAGGCCTACAGTCTGTGACAAAGAATTGTTTAAGTTTACAGAGCAACACCGAAACATAATTTTACCGAAAAGCACGACAAATTAAACATTATAAGTAATTGAATTTACTAAACATGTATTAATTCGCAATCATAAATTGAATTCTATATTGTTTAGATTTTCATGTGTAAACAAACTTACTTTACATTAAACTTCCTTTTTTCAAAGACTCTTAATGCAGACATTAACCATAAAAAACATTCTGCACCGGTTCCTTTAGAATTATTTGAGATATGAATTGACAGAGACGATATGCAGGGGCGATACCGGGGCGGTCGGGACAATTTTATGCCCGCGGCTGGCACCCTGCAGTGTGTTCTTTGTGAGTTAGAGACGGTGCCAACCTAAGATATTCCAATGTCCCTGTAATGATGGACTGATATTTTGTTCGGAAATACAAGTATTAAGGATACAAATCTAATAGTTACAGGTAGTTTGAAATTATGGCTTTACCACATCATGACGTAATATATTTTCCAACCAAAATTTCAAAATGTTCAATGTACCTTACAAAACAAACAGCATATTGTATACTTTTACCATTGACGTCAGTGCTTTTACTATCAACAGCTGTTATTTTGCAATTCAATAGAATTAATTTCCCATGTTAATCTTATGAACAAAAAATATTAGTTTTCATCATTACTAGTCTTAAAAGTGACTTATTGTGGGGAGAGATTGCGTTTACGCACGAGGCGAAGCCGAGCGTGGAAAAGACTATCGAGCCCCCCCCATGTCACTTTTGAGAAGAGTATTGAACATTATTTTTCATTACGATATCGAAAAAATGTAAACAATGTGAATATATTTGTTTATTCAACTTAGTATCAAGAAAAACCCGAACTCATAACGCCGAATTTCCGTGTTTATGTCGAGGTACATACGCACGGAAACTCAGCGTTATGCAACAATTGATCGGCCTAATGCAACAGCTAATAGGTCTACACTGAAAAATCCCATAAAGGTTACTTTTCGTGCACTACAAATGCACAGAAAGTTAACGTTATGTAATTATGCCGTGCAGTAGCGGTAATAAGCTATTTCCTTAGCTCTTTTTACGTTTAGAAAGTGTACTTTCGTGTGTGTATAATAATGAAAAGAACTTAAAGGGCTTTCTGTGCTCTCCAAAATCAAAACATAAAAAATCTAAAACCTTATTGCAAAACTACAGTGTGAGACGAATCTTTTGAGGCCTTAAAAGTTGAAATTAATCCAGAAGTAATGGAGGCGTTGTGTTCACAAAAACCGGCATCGCACGTATTATATGTATATATATAGGCGAACGAGCTCGTTCGCTTCTCTCACTCGCCGTTCAGACTATGTTTTAATGTAAGCCTATCGCGGGTGCTGCACTCTGGTGCATATTTGTTGAAACAAATGTTGTTGTCATAAATGTGGATTTTTAATACTTAGTTAACGGCTGTTTTCATAATTCTTACAAATGCTTTTGTTTTCAAACTAAAATTAAAGTCTACAAATTGATTACTGTAATTGTTTGTACTTTTTTACAAGACTTTATATTTATCTAAACATTCATAACCAGCAGTATGAAGTACGATTTAACAATAATAGGAATACATTATTTACGATGTGGCCCGTGTACAAATTGCGCATTTTATGATTCTGTATGAGAGAGACTAACCTAAAGTACATGTATGTTGGTTATGAAGTGACAGAGATCTATTTTTGTTTATAATCTGACTTAAAAATTCGTCTGAAAGTCATCAGCTGTTAAGTTACAATTCACATTTATAAACATCGTACAATGAAAGTTGGTCAAGATTTTAAAGCGCCCTCAAGAAATAAATCAAAGGCGAGAAGGGCGAAGCACGAAATGATATGACCTTTTTAATTACGAATCGCGCATGTGCTATTTACCTCCTCTTATCGATATTTTTGACGATTTTGTTACCAAGCAAATTTCTTGTCAACAAATTCAACAAATCTTTCTCAACACAATGAATTCTGTGTGGTCCGACTTTTCTTTAATATATACTGATGGTTCAAAACGGTCCGCCAATGATACAGTGGGTTCTGCTTTCTTAGATCATAAACATAAAATTGTTGGTTTGTTCAAACTACCACATTGCACTTCAATTTTCCAGGCCGAAGCATTTGCTATTCTTCAAACTCTTAATTACATTAAACACAACAATATAACAGAATCACTTATTTTATCAGATTCCAAAAGCACTCTACATAATCACTGGTTTCGTTAAACATTTCTAGTAAAACATCACCTATAATCCTGGACATTAGAAAAATTTGGTTGAAGCTGAAAACGGGTAATTTTGAAATTAGATTTGCATGCATTCCATCCCATAGTGGAATAATTGGGAACGAAATTGTGGATTACATGGCTAAGAAAGCTATTGCTAATGGCATAATTTTAAGTTATAACAAATTGCCCTACCTAGTGATTTACAAACCCAAGTCAAGATGAAAATACATGAAGATTGGCAAAACTACTGGGATTCGCAAGCTATCATAAAAGGTTCAAGACTTCATTTCATTTCACCATCTATCAGAGGAAATCCTTGGTTCCAGTCATTTAAATCAGACAGAAGAAATCATTATTATCAATAGGCTACGAATTGGTCAAGGAAATTTTCCCTCTCATCTGTTCAAAATTAATTTAAAATCAGACCCTTCATGTGACTGTTCTGATCCAGAAGGAAGTTTGGATCACATAATTTTTGAATGTCCACTCTTAACCAAATCAAGAACGAATCTATTGGCAACTCTTCAAATTCTCGGTTTTCGAAATCCTCAAGATCTTAGAATTATAAATTTATTAAAAGACGACAATCCTTTAGTTTGGTTTTCATTATCAAAATTTTTAGTTGAAGAAAATTATTTAGTGTGATGTAAACGTGTGAACTTCAAGCCATTTGGACCTCAAATTTATTGTTGAACTTTGTTACTTATGTTGTTAGTTTTATAGTTTTCTGTACAAAAATTTTGTATTTTTGAAGTGGGCTTTCATGGTGCACTGCCAAAGTCGAAAAAAAAACAAAAGTCCAGTGTTAAATTTTATAGAGACCTGTATACTGTATATCTCTTTCTACCATATGTTTGTCAGATACCACTCACTCACGTATCAGAGAATCTCCAAAACTGTAAGGCCTAGATTGTTAAAACTTGGCATGAACGTTTATCTTTGCTCAAATACGTTCACTAAGAAACGGTTTTGCAAAATTCCTACAGGGCTCCGCCCCAAGCGAGTTCAAAAATTTTATGTAATTACTGTTGAAGATTCAAAGCCATCAGCTGTTTGTGAAATAATACATTTAAAGGGCGACGGGCCATATGGCAAAGTTTTTATCTCTTTGTAAACAATTTAACTGGTGTAAAAATGTTTAACAGTTAAATCATAGTACCAGGTTAACCGAGCCTGCTAATTGGTTTTAAGTCATAGTGCCATGGTAAAAACTATTAAATTTCTATAAACAACCAACCATACCTCTCCACAGTTAACAGCTGTTTCAAAAAGACAGCTTAACATTAATGTTACTTCATTTTTGTAGGCTATACTTTTCGTTATTATTTCGTTACCAAAATAGCAACCCATAAGACCAATGTTAAAAAAATTACGATTTTTAATCTAAAATTTAGACCAAAATTCGATTTTTCCTGGAATTGAGGCTGTTTCTAAACTTATTTTTGGGCCAAAACACTCTTAAATGCAAAGTTTAAGCAAAATCTACCTGCTATATTTTGAGATCATGGATAGCGGGCATATTTTTCTTACTCTTTTCAACTAAGAGTGTTTTGGCCCAAAAACAAGTTTAGAAACAGCCTCTCAGGAAAATCGAATTTGCTCTAAATTTAAGTTTAAAAATCGTAATTTTAAACATTGATCTTATGGGTCTTATTGGGTTATAAGGGGGGGGGGGGGCATTTTGGTAACGAAATAACAACGGAAGGTATACAAAAATAAAAGAACAGTAATGTTAAGCAGACCTTTTGAAACAGCTGTTAATTGGGAAGAGGTAGGGCCTATAGTTGGTTGTTGGTAGAAATTTAATAGCTTTATTACCATGACACTATATCAAAACTAAATTAAAACCAACGAGTTTAATCTAAACATATAAAAGGGAAATCCCTCACTGACTGACTCACTCATTCATCACTAATTTTCCAACATCCTGACTAGCGAGATTGCTGAAATTCAGTATACTCATTCTTTATGCCTAAAATAGGTAAGTCGGACTATTATCATATCAAAATTCTTTCAGGGCTCCTCCCCACAGGAATTCGAAATTTCAATATGTTATACGTATTACTAAATTCAAATACGAATTAAGAAACCTGTGAGGTTAAAATTTGGAGTGATCTCTTTGCTCATAGGTGCTCAATAAAAAAGTGTTTTGTACATCTTCTTTAGAGCTCCGCCCCACAGAAGCTCAAAATTATACTGTATATAGCCTATGGTTGAAATTTGACATGGACGATTCTTTTTACTCATAGGTACTCACTAAGAAACTATTTTGCAAATATAGTTTTTGATGCACTTTAGGGCTCCGCCCCACTGGAATTCATAATTACTTTAGGGCCTCCGTGATTAAAATTTGACATGGACGTTCCTCTTTGCTCATGGGGGCTCACTAAAAAACAGGTTTGCAATTATAGTTTTTGAAGTTCTTTAGGGCTCCGCCCCACTGGAATTCAAAATTGATTTGGGACCTCAGAGGTTGAAATTTGACATAGTGACGTTCGTCTTTGCTCATAGGTTCCCACTAAGAAAATGTTTTGCAAAACTTCTTCAGAACTCCACCACACTACTTCATTGTTTCAATGTCTTATGTAAGAAGATTTCGTTGCTCTTAAAAAAGATTTGACTTCCTATAAAATGAATTCAATCACGTGCGAAGCCGTGTCATTAACCCGGGACAACTCGCGCTACCGAAAGTCCCGCGGTCACTCGCGCCGTTAGAGCGCTCCTAACATTTAACAGCATCTTACACTTCAAAGTAATTTCATAATATTTGTTTGGTAGATGAAATAAATAAATCGCTACACATTTAAAATAAAATAATAACATATTTATTGTAATTTACAACTTTTTTTTACTCAAAAAGTAAGACTCCGGCAGTTCCGCGATCACTCGCGCCGTTAGAACTATTCTAACATGGAGAGTCACGCGAACGCTCGCGCAGTTAGGCGGGCGCTAACAAGGGTGGAGGTGCGAGCCTTTTCCCCTCTAAAACTAACCTCCCCACCACACTACCCACCCCAAACTGCTGTAGCGGATGCATAGAATACTGAGGAAAGCATTCTTAAAAGCTCAGTCGCAAGAAATCATTATTAAAAAAATTTTCTTCAGAGGAACTGAAAATGTTAGAATCAATCTAATAGCGCGAGTGATCCCGGGTTAACTAGCTAGTATCTATATTTATTATATTTAGATATATCAAATATACTAAAAATGTTATTAAATTTGATTTTTCTTCTGTGGTCATTTACGTTTTTCGTGTGATGAAATATCTAGATCCAACATGTGTGAATTTATTCTACATTTTATAGGACTTTTTAGGCAGAGGCTCTATAAGACAAATCGGCATAAAAATCACCACGGAGCTAATTTGGTCCTAAAAGAACAACCGTCAAATCTCAACACTATGACATTGTTAACTATATCATAGTTGGAGAATTGTTTATGAAGATCGATTAATGAAATAGGTAACCATATAGTGTAATCTGATTTTCACTACAATTTAATTTTCATTCAAAGTAACTCAGTGAATTATCATAGACCATCGGGAAATCACAAGGTTTGATCACCAGGTACTCTCGATAAATTCAGCGCATTGCGCTGCACGGGCCCCCTAGTAGGTAATGTTGTGTGGGTGTGGAACCATGTAAAACGGTCGAAAATACCTATCGAGTGTTATAATTTTTTGGTCAATGATTTTCGTATCGCTGAAAAGCGGCTGCGACCGAGACGGAATCTTGTAGATTTTTTACCTGTTAAATAACACATCCAAGTCCGGGTGAATGTTTTCTGAGTTATTGACTATATGGTCTCCTGTGTTTTTCGGGAAGAACATTTTGTTAGTCCTCGACTTTGATTCGAATTTACGGCGTCATACGACAGTTACAAAAATTTACATTTAACAACCATGACCTAAATTATTTGTAGCGTGTATCGGCGATCTGGTCAAGGGAAAACCGCCGATTAATAGTGATTGGCAAGTCCTAACACCCCGGGTGCGTTGGGTGATGTAGAAAGATTATTTTGAATTAACTTATATTATTTATGATGTTTCACCTTCAGTTATAGTCTAATAAAATATGCACCAAATCGTGTTGGTGTCTCAAGTTAAGTAAAAATATTTATTATAACTACTAAACAAATTATAATCACAACATTAAATAAATGTTGTTAGTTTTAATTAATTGATATTTACTTTACAATCATAATTATTAGTTCCAAAATCTACGTAGTATTTAGCATAACTTATAATTCCCGAATTCAATTAAAATCATAAGACAAGCAATTTTCACTGTCGTTATTTTAGTCAACAGAAATATTACTCCTGCAAACTCTGCGCGGCAGTTCGCTAGGTCGATCATGGGCGATATGGTATCACCAAGTACCGCAGGCGCCTTTTGGCGGGAGAGGACAGCAGATCACTGCCGGTAAATGTGTCCCCCGCCATGCCACCACTACCTCCCCGCCACCTCCCCGCCACCACCACGCCACCTCACCGCCAACTCCCCGCCTGCCGAGACTCTGGGCACCGTGACGAGTGCCGTCGGTGTGGACTGACCAATCATACAAGATTAAAACTGTATGTAAATGTATTATCGTTGAAATAACAACTACTTCACTATGATTGGTTATTCCTCAATGTATTTATATCAAAAACATGGAGGGTTTTATATAAAAATAACAGTGCCGTCTGTTTGAGGTGCCGTCGTAATTGATGGCACGCATTTTATAGTAATTTATTTTTAATAACGATAACACCTTTACACCGTTATATTCTGAACTTTTGTTTTATATTGTCTTGGAGTTGATTTTTTTACACAAAAGTAGGTACGGTGAGGACGGACGTAGGTAAAGGTAAAAAAAGGATTTTGACATTTTAACACAATTGAATTTTTCCTAATTCCACATGGAGTTCTTATAAGCATAGCTTAGATACCATGTAGTGCAAAACCGTGATCTGGGCAAGAAAGAAGTAAATCCATCCTACGTTTAAACGAACGACAATTTAGATACTTTTCTTAAAACGCCGAAAAACTCTATGGAACTTATTTTAAGGTGAGTATGACGGAAGGGTGAATGATGATTGTAATGGATCAGATGAGGTGTAGCTCTGATACTGACAAATATCAGCCGATTCATTGGTCATGATCATCAGGTAATTGATATTTCGTTCTAGGTCAAGTAAAGGAGCAATTTCACCAAAGGCAACTGGGTAGAATTTGGAATCAGCAAAAAGATTTGAAGTTTTTTCTCAGCAACTTCAGCGGCAAACTTCAGATTCAAAGATGAACTCCATAAGACTTAACCACTAGCTACCGAGCGAGTTATATTTTACAGTGATTTATTTTACTTCAAACAATGTCAATTGTTTAAACTTTGCATTTTGTTTTAGATTTTGTTACATATAAAATTATAATCCAAATTTGGTTTCTACATAAATGAAACGGGATACAATTAATTGTGTATGTAAGTTTTGAATACGTTTATTTTGTGGGAAGAATAAATCAAAATATTATTATATGAAAGTTCAGATGAATAATACGAGGTTCAACATACATTTCAATCTTCACCCAAAACTTTCAGGGTACTCTACCTAGATTTGAAAATCTTACAAAGTTGGCGCAGGCCTATAATTATTTATCATGGGCACCCAGCCCCAAGTAGCAAATTTACTTGTACACGTTTACGCAGGCCCAAAAACGGGTTAACATTTTTTTTTCAACTCCATATTGAATGTATACAGAAGGACTATAGTGGTCTTTAAAAGTAGTTTTTCATAAGTTGTTTTATTAGTTTTGAACCAGATATTAATTATACTGTACATCGAATTAGAGAAAGTCCCTTGGTTTCAATGTGTAGGCCTACTGCTGTTTTAATGTTATAAAATTTCAACTCTGTCTTTTATTCTATTATTTTTTTATTTATATTTTTTCTTCGTATCTGCATTGATTTTTATGTAGACTACTTCTAATTTGATTGCTAAGAGGCATGTTTCTAAATAAGTTTTCATTTAAAAACAAAAGAAATAAGTTACAGTATTTCTGAGGCAATTTAATCCACACGGAACCCAAATCTTAATTTACATTTTTACATATAGGATACGTAATATTAAATTACTCACCATGTTGTATTGCAAGCTTTTACGAAACGCATATAATTAGGAATTTAGAATAATAATGATAACTTCTCTTCATTATTATTATAGATTCCTTACGGTCGTTCTTCCGCTTCAGGGTCTGCAGAATGCCTTGACAGCCTTGCACGTTCTTCATTTCTTCTTCTATAGCATATTGTCACCATTTTGCTATCCTGCACCCCGATGTTAATCTTAGGAGTTTTGCGGGTTAAAATTATTGTTGTTTTATTACAAGTGTCTCCCCACTTTATATTTTTATACTGGTTTATATGTTTGCATAAAGGTTGTTGAATTTTTATAAAAAATTTCAACAACCATATCCAAGTAAAGTAATTGTTATTTGAGAGGAGTATACGGTTACATTAGTTTTAAAAAAGACCCTGTCCAGATCATCAAGGTATAGAACGACAACCTTATTTTTTTTAAATATAACTCTTTATGCGTTTCTGTTTGTCTTGTGTTGAGGTTTAATCAAAACAAAATTAATATGCATACACAAGACGAACTTTATGGCCAAAAAGAACTTTATTTAGACTATAAACTAATTTAAAGTGTTTGCATGGGTATGATCTATAATATCTTCCAGGCTACACCATAAAACACATTATTTATTAAATATTCTATTCAACCTCTAAATATTCTATTTAGCTCCCGCATAACATGGCAATTTATGTTAAATTTGGAGTATGAAATTCATAGACCTACTATTTTCTACCAAATTTGTTAAAAAAAATTAACCTTTGTTAACTTTTTAGATACTTGCAGACATTTGAATCACAATAGTGAACAGGACCCGCCTATCAACACACCGGGTTTGTGTTATGCTCGGGTAGAGGTTTATGTCTATGCAAACCTTCTTTATTTTATCGGACCGGCCATTGTCGTTGATCTAGATTAAACTGGTGGACAGACCTAGGTATTCACATCAAATATGGGTAGGACCTTTCAAAAAATAGTTTGCAAGTCTAAACAAAGTTCTATAGCTTGGATACACATATATCATTACAATAAGGTAGGTTACGCCATATTGCAGACAGTTTTTTCATCCCTATGTTCAACAATCTATATAGGCTGGGTAACCCTTTTGTATTTTGGAAGTAAAAAAAGGTGAACCCTCCAGCCCCATGCTATTATTATAGGCCTAATGACTGGTCGTCCGTGGCCCTTTGGAATCCTGAAAGAGAATATTACTTCTTTCGCATCTAGGCTTTATTAAAAATCTTTACTTTTTGATCCATTTACTATCCATTATGTTGAAATAGTTGCTTTAGTGTTAAATTTGCTGAATCCATCAGACATTTTTCTTTTACATGTTAACCTAGTCACTTTAAATAATGGATTATCGCTAATACTGTAAAAGTTAATGTTTCAATTATATTTAACCGACACTTAAATCTCTTTAAACTTCTTATATCTGATTAACTTGTAAAGGACTATTAATATCAAATCAGAAGGAAGTATGCAGCCGTCAAAGATATTAACACTAAAATAGCAATACCCTGACGGTACTTGTCATTTGTTGGCACCTTTTATTTGAAATGTGGTTTTGTAAGGTTAGGTTTGATTAAGCCCCGTTTACACGCTCCAATTTAACTGCGCAAATCTGGTTTGCACAAACCAAATTGTACAAACCATCGTGTACAAACGTGTAAAAGGCATATTTGCGCAAACGATTGGATTGGAGCGGGGTTGGAAGGTTTGTGGAAATTTTCATCAACCTTGCGATCAGATTGGAAGGTTGGAGCGACAGATTGGAACGTGTAAACGGTCGTTTATGCCATTTTCCTCAAACCTTAAGAGGGCGTTGGAGTGCCGCCATGTTGGATTTATTTCCCATAAGAGCAATGCTAAACTTGTCCCTGGCATTTGTCATATATTTTCTTTATTTTTTGTCCGATTGGTTCAGAATAAATAGCGTTTGAATCACAATTAAATTCCCCGTTCCTTTTGCAAGATCGATTCTTTGTAAATAATTTATAAAATTCTGTAGAAAATGTTTTAAAAGTAGTAAAAAACGTGCTTTGTTATTTCAAGTTAGTAAAAAACACAAATTTTTATAAAGATTTCCTCTCGCAAACAAAATCCGCCTTGATGAACCCTTTATTTAGAGCTATAAACCATTATTTTCTGATTATAAATAAAAGAGTTATTTGACATCCCGTTTAACATTGCTCTTATGGGAGAAAGGCGGAATTTGGATTGACTCCAACGCCCTCTTAACCTAAAATCAGTGTTCCCACGAATCAGTTCAGTGTGCGCTGTTATACCCTACCAAGCGACATGGCCAAGTCTCGTGAATTTTTAAGAGTTTAGAAAGTTCTAACTAAGTTTAAAAGTTCTGCATAGCAATCTTCAGTCATCCTCAAGCAATTTCTTCAATCATTCGGTTCATCGCGCAATTCTCTTAAGAGCCTCACGTGGGAAAATTTGCTTCGTTTCAGAAGACAAGACCTACACCATTTACTCCTCGGTTTTCGTATTTTCCGGGTCACTACTCTTAAGAACAAAGATGACCATGAACATCAATACATCAATATGTCAATTTATGTTATCGCTTGGTTGACAGCAATGCATCTGATGTAGCCTATCAGCACAAAGGTCGTTCTAGGTCAAACGCTCAATGTCCGTGCCTTAGCCTACTCTGTCGCCATTAGACGTGATTAATCAGTCTATGATATATGTTTCTTTATGTAATTTTACTTTTGAAATAAGTGAACACCGATATCAGAACCATTATTGGCTTATCTGTGCTTAATTCCAACCAACAAAACCACATTGGCGGCGCATTTTACTCTCAACTTGCTGACGTTGCCGCCTTCTCCATCGCTATTGTAAAAACCTGTTTAACTCCAATATGTTTAACTTATGCAAAAATGTTAACATAGGTCAGTATCTAATGGTGATACGTTATTTTTCACTGTTTTTCATAATGTGACCTTAAAATAATAAATTAATGTGACTTTTAATGTGACTTTAATGTTATTTATTACTAGTCTTGTTGCTTTAAGTCATTATTATAATTATTTTTAGGAGTTGTAATGTCTTTGTTACGACCGTCTTGAGGCTGTCCATTTATTACCTTGCTATTCAAATTTATCACTCACTTATTTATTGTTCACTTGTTGTTGTTACGGTACTTAATGTTATTTATTACTAGTCTTGTCGCTTTAAGTCACTGTTATTATTTTTAGGAGTAGTCATGTCTTTGTTATGTCCATCTTGAGGCTGTCCACTAATCACAAACTACAAAACAATACATACGGTAGTAGATATTGGTACCAAAATACCAGAAATTTCTTGTAGAAAAATATTTTTATAAGGGATTGAAAAACATTTAAATATCTAACAACTTGATTCAAGTTGGTTTTTTATATCCCTGTCATGTTGGGCAGTAAAGGAAAGCAACTTAAGCTTTTGCCTCACGCCATGTGGTCGAGGCGGGGCCAGTCGACTACCAGTACTAAGCTTATCACTTTTGCCAGCAATCTAGTATTTACATCTATGGTAAAACACAGACGAAATCAAAACCACTTTCTAGAATCTGAGAGCCACTTAAATTTGACAATGTGTTTAAAAATTTCAATAGGATCTTTCGAAAGTCCTGAAATTTTAACAGTCTTTATGTTCAATTACTTTATAAAATTACAAATAAATGTCAGTTCCTTACAAAATGAATTCATCAATTAAGTTAGTAAATTAACTGATAAAACTATATAATTCACAAAATAAAGATTTTTTTATATTTTTACCTCCAAAGGATTACTCCTAGATAGACTTCGATCTGGTTCTGCTTGTTCAAACCTATATTTTTTCTTGATGGATTAGTATTCAGGAAATATTTGATTGAGTACTTTGCCCCAAAGTCCATTTCATTTGAGTTTTTAAGGAATTTAGAAAAATACACTATTTCTATTAGAAAATTTACTCCAATTGAAGAATTTTAATGGACATGTTACCATGGAATCTAATTAAAATAGAAAACACCATTGAATTGTGATTTATTTGGATGTTTTAACATTAATGGTTAAACAATGTATTTACTTAATTTATTAGCAACATTATATTTTAATTTACAACCGTTGCAAAAATTACCAATAATGATATTACAAAAATTTTTATAAAGAGGTACATTTTAAAACCAAATTCAACCCCGTTGCTTAATGAGGTCTTTGACGTACAGGTCTCACATTATAATACAGGCTCTAGACCTAAGAGAGCTCAGCACTTGAAAAATGTGGTTTTGTAATAGAAATTACGCAATTCGCACATCAGCTGATTGTACCATTACAATTTATTGTCCGGAGATGACTTGTTGGCCAGAGAGGGGGTTGCGGGGTAAGGGGGAAGCAGGAGCATGCCATTGGAAATAGCTATTTGTGTAATAAGAGCGTAAAGTACGTCATTGCCACTCGAGAATTGTAGATGGCCGCACGAAGCGTCAGCTGAGTGCGGCCAAACATCTCGAGAGTGGCAATGACTATTTGCGCTCGTAATACATACAAGATTTTTCCTACCATTATAATTGCTACAGAGTATATGTTTTATTGTATACAAAATGTCGTTTATATTATTTTTGATTTATTTCTGTTGGAACACATTGTTAAATATCAAACATAACCTCAAACTAAAAAGGAAGCAATTACTAAACAACAACAATGAACAACAACAGCTGTGGCATGGCAGCTGACTTAAAATTTCTGTTTGATCTAGCGTGCGGTAAAGAATCATTGTCGCGCTCTAGAGCGGGAAAGAGACGGAAACCGGAAATGAACCGTTTTGCATAAGGGTTACAGGTGTGGCAATGTGTTTATTTCCATGTAGTGGTAGGGAAAAACAATTTGCTTTTTTTGGTTTTTTTATTCCACCACATGTTGATTTCTCAACAAAACCAAAAACATACAGCATCCCTATATTGTTCTCTTTTATTTTGCAGCCAGCTGTCTCTCTCTACATTGAATTAGGCTAGCTGGTTTGTCTCTTTTTAGCGAAGTTTTTCATGTACAATAGTACAATCTAAGTTTGTTTTATTCCTTAGTTAACCAATCGTGACCGGTAGGTTTCGTATTTCCCCTCAACCCCCTGATGGGGTTGGCCCCTGTAGTGGCCAACAAGTCATCTTCAGACAATATGTTATGTAGTTTATTAGTGCGTCCAACCAACACCTCCTAGAGTATCCAACCCAACAACCTCAAAATAGTGTGATCATATGTGAGTGAGAACGACGGTTTGGTCAAGCGACATCTGTGTGGCTACGTTTTGGAAGGGTGGTTGTTCATAAAATATAAATTTTCTACATGTTTATTACAGAATAATTTAACAAATTAAAGTTGGTCGTAGATAAAGTTTAAAAATGCAACGCTTGTATTGAGATTTTAAGCCAGTCGTGAGATATTTAGAACACAATACACTTGTGGCTTAAAGGTCTCTTCATAATACAATCGTTGCATAGTCTAAACTAGTGATGAGTAGAGTCACCTCCCGATACTGATCAATGGGTGTTAATTTCTGGACTCTGGTGTAATTAATTAATTACCTTTCCACATGACCTTTTTTGGGTAAAGTTTACATACCTTTTTTAGTATTATTCCCACATACCCTTGTATGGAATAATATTTTTTGGATAAATGTTGTACATAATTTTTTTTATTCAACCCCACAATTTTGTATTTAAACTTTTTAAATAAGATTACTCAATTTAATAAGAGTACGGTATTCAATAATTAATTTACTTCGACCTATATATGAAACCTATGCAGTTACTTGTTCACTAAAATACCTTTTTGTGGTATAGGTACCTACCTTTTTCTGTGTCTGCTCATTTTATTTTCCAGATGCTTCTTTTCATTACTACGAAAACATAAATTCCCTAAATTTTTCCCATAATATTAGGCCTGTGTCTATATTATTTGGTCGGCTTTGCGATCCTTAAAGTGGCGTGACTATTATAGGATTAACATCTAGTAATGAAATTAAAACTTTGAAATGTTAGATACAATTAAAAATTTTCATCCTCATTTCTAAAATGTTGGATATAATTCATACAAAGTTTTAACATGAGAGATTGATATCCTTGCTTCATTAGACAATCTTGAAAAATTTTAAAACCTGAAACTTGTGATGGCATTTTCTTATTTTCCATTGTGAGCTCGCATCAGCTACAGGCTCAATGACTTTTGGAACGGTGTATGACTACAACCATTATGAGTTACTCTCTACTCAAATTAATATTTATAAAAATAGTCATCCACTAGGACTAGATAGTGATAATTTTTGTTGCTTCCTTCCTAGGTTAATTTATATCACTGTTTAAAGATTATAGAAACAGGTAATCATTTAAACAAAACTAATATAAATAAATAATGGACTTCAATTTTATATGTGGTTTTGGAATTCTACACAAAATATAATTTATAACAATGCCTATATTAAAAATAACATATTTTTATAATAAAAGATCGATTCGAGTCTTTAACATATAATGAATTTGACTTTTTTTTAAATCAGTGCACATCCAATGTGTTTAAATTATCTAACTGTGAATACTGGGTTTGGATGATATGTTCTCGGCAAATATACAATTGGTATATTTTTATATTTTTAACTAACTGCACAAGTTGTTGGACTTAATCTCTAATAATGCTGGTGAGTGTTTGTGGTGCGGTGGAATGGAGTGTGTTGGAGTGGGTCAGTGGGCGGGCTGACGGATGGGCAGCGGAGGATGGTTGATTGGAGGATGGAGGTCACTAGAACAGGTACAAAACTACGTACACTAATTTGTTTAATCGGCTTTACAAGTTTAACAAAACATTAAAATGTTTATCCTATACATTAAAATAAGTCGTTATGAGACGACGATAAAGATGGATGAAATGGTATGATACATTAGTGCGAAAAGAAGAGTGGGGTGAATAATAAATTAACGAGAGAGGGGACGAGAAAGAGGGGACGATGAAGAAGAGGATGAAAAATAAATATGAGCTGATCATAGACCATACAAGGGCCCGAGGCCTAACAACTAACTTCGTTCACTAAAACGTCACTGAACACTGTTTTTATCTTTGGGATCATTTCGACTGTGTAGCGCGGCACTCGAGAGCACGGCACTCAGCGGGTGGCGGACATACCGCCTCGGACGAGGGTCCGCGTCGAGGAGGTTTGTCCGCGGCCGGAGGTTATGGCAACGGATCAGTCTGCGAGACACTAGCTCGACACCTTGACGAACTCGGCGTTGTCGTAGCCGCCGTGGACGAACGTCGTCGTCACCCCCTTGCGGTCGATCTGACGGACCCTGACGAAGAGGAAGGCCGCCACGAGGCACGCCACCACCAGCACCACCAGTAGCATCACCAGCCCCACCACGAAGCTGGGGATGCTCATGCAGATGCTGTCGTCCAGGCCGCTCGTCGACGACACCACCACCGTCTCGTTGTTGGCAGCCCCCGCGTTCAGTGCGAAGTTGACGTCTCCTGGAGACACCACTTGGATCGTCCTGCTCGTGTTGACGTCCGTCATCTCTTGAGCTTCTCTCTTGTAGATTCTAGTGACCACCACCGTGTGGACGGTGTCCGTGGCTCTTCTCCTCCTGGCTCCTTGCAGGTCGGAGAGGTTCTCGACACTTCTCGGTCGTCCACCGAGAGTGGCGAGGTTGCCCTCCAGCTCGTCACCGACTCCTCCTTTCCTCTTGACCGTGGTGTACTGAGCGAACTGACCGGGCAGAGGGGGAGGCGGGAGGTTGATGTCGTTGTCGTTTACATTACTAGGTGAAGTCTTCTGAGGTGATGGTGAGGAGGGGTTAGTAAGACTGGACGGATTACTTGTGGACGATGGTGGAGGCAGGACCTCGGGTTTGTTCTCAGAGTAAGCGCCAGCTGGTCCCGAAGGATGTCTAGGGTCGGGATATGCGGCCGGGGCGCCATACTCGGGCAGTGGTGGGGGTCCGTACTCGGAGTGGATGGAGTTCCCTGGAGGCGGAGGTGGTCCGTACTCTCCTCCCAATCCTCCCAGCGCCGGTAGTCCGTAGTCGTTGCCACAACGAGGTTCAGGACAGTTGTACCTGCACACCTGAATGACACACTGGAAGTGTACGTTCATCGAATCCGGGAACTTGAACGCTTGGAAGTAAGCGAAACTCACAACCGAAGCTGATGGTCCAAAATTCTTGATCTTCTGGAACTTGCTCATAATCTTCGGCCTGACAACGCATCCGTGCTGGTCCACCAGTTGGATCGGCGCTCTCTTCCCGTCGTGGGCGACACAGTTTCTGACCAACATGTCAAATTTGTTTTCATCGTCCTTGATGGCCAACACCATCGTCATGGTCTGCCCTATCTTTACGATTCCGGACACTTCTGAAGCCCAGGGACCTTTGCCGACTTGTATCTGCATCCAGCACTGCAGGTTGTCGCCGAGAAAGTTGGCGGTGACGGCGTGCAGCATGTCCACCTGGAAGGGCCTGAAGGTGACGGCCTTCTCGTAGAAGTCATACCACGTACACCGAAGCTTCCTGGCCTGGTCCCAGACCTCTTGGACGTACGGGTCGTACTGGATGATGATGGTGTTCTCCACGTAGCTGCCGCTGGGCGTGGAGTAGCCGCCTCCGGTGTTGTGGTTGGCGGACGACGACATCCCGCACGAGTTGAGGAAGATCTCGAAGGTGGCGCTCAAGTGACCGCTGCCCGGCTTGAGGTGAATACAGTGAGGGTCGCTGTAGAAACCTGAAACATCGTTATCAATTTACTGATCCGAATAAAAAAACGATTAACTATACTAATTAATTAAAATGTCATATTTTATAAAGTTTATGTAATTATCATTCTAGAGGAACTTTTGTATGTACTGTATGTATATAAAAAAGGTAATAAATAAAAACACACTAAATTAGAAGGAGCCATTTGCATCGCCTTATTAATTTTAAAGCAACTACAGTAAACCCTTTAATTGTATTGCCATAATATGCAAAAACGGTCAAAAGCAATAGTTATAATGTTTAGTATAAGTGTTCATATTCTCGTATCTTACTTGTGTACTAAACATCATAACATATAACAATGGCCATCCAACAATCTTTTTTTCAACTATGACATTATATTCATAAATAAATGCAAGGTTTCATTACCTGCAAATTAACTATTGCAGTAATAATTAATACATTCCATATTTTCCTGTGTTTGTTCAAAAAAGGTTTACGAGGTGGATGATAGTTCGCCTTTTTTCAGATGATTGGAGGATACTAGATAAATTGTTTTTTTTTATCCCCTGACTTTAATATTAGGCAGTTGAGAAGTTTTCAGCCTTCAACAAAAACAATTTTTCATCTTGGGATTAGGAAGTTAGCTATTATAAAAATGTTAATATAATAATTCTTTGAAACCACTCACAAAACTGAACACCCTAACACAACTAAGAAGCCCAGCTTACCCTTAGAGAATATCATCCCGTAGAAGGGTCGGTCGAACTCGATGTTGACGCGCATGTGCGTCTTCTCGCACTGGACCTGGAGGTGCTTGATCTGAGGCATGTCTGGAGTGGCGAGAGGCCAGGGGTCGTCGCCACCCCCGCTGGCGGGGGGTGGGGGCCCGTACTGGGGCGCTGGGGGCCCCGGCAGCGGGGGCCCGTAGACGGCGCGGTGCTCCAGCGGCAGCGACGACGAGTCCAACAGCGGGGCGTCGCAGCTCGCCCCCTGCAACACACCAGGCGCACCGTGTAGAGAATGGAGCGGGGAGAGAGCTGTGCACAAGGGAAATGTTGGTTTATGCGGGCACTACCACGCCTCGAACATATTTTCGAAATATTGCTATTTACTTGCAAGATCTGTAGAGGAAAAGCATAACTTCTTCCTAAGGTCAGCTGAATAGCTATTTTCTGTGTTCCGGATATGAAGCGTCAAAACTAAAACGGAAGTCAAGTTAAGTATAATATTTACCATTACACAGGTGATTGAAAAAGAAAATGAAGCAGTCTTGCTACGGGTAAGATATTTATCGCGACACCATATCCTCTATTTCACATTTGGATTATTAGTTAATAACAAACCATTATGTAATGACAAAAATAACAATTATCACTCATAATAAATCTAAAACCATAAATTCTACCATAGTTTGCTTTGAAATTCCTTATTTTAGTAATAGTTGAGACAAAAAATGTCCAACGGAAACGAGAACTACTGTTGTTTCGTGCAGCGTTGGCAACACTTGCAGGTAACAAAGAGTAAAATGTTGGTTTTTTAACCAACAAAAACTCTGTGGCGACATCTACGAATGTCGCAGAAACTGACACCATTGCTCTTATGAGATGTAGCTCACCTGGCACTACAGTCATCTTGATTTACTACTTGAGCATAACCTCTAAGAGCATAATGTTTACAATGGCACGTACAACAGTTTGCAAATATTTTCGAATGTTTATGTGGTGCACAATAACAACTCTATACAATTCAGTAGAACTACTTTTTTAAAACCTATCACTTGGTCCAATAGCTTTTGTCGTGGTGTATTATGTCCTAGTCACCAAACTACAGAGCATATGTTGTCCAGTAATATAAAGGACAGACTATATTAAGAGGGCGTTGGAGTCAATCCAAATTCCGCCTTTCTCCCATAAGAGCAATGTTAAAAGGGATGTCAAATAACTCTTTTATTTATAATCAGAAAATAATGGTTTATAGCTCTAAATAAAAGGTTCATCAAGGCGGATTTTGTTTGCGAGAGGAAATTTTTATAAAAATTTGTGGTTTTTACTAACTTGAAATAACAAAGCAAGTTTTTTACTACTTTTAAAACATTTTCTACAGAATTCTATAAATTATTTACAAAGAATCGATCTCGCAAAAGGAACGGGGAATTTGATTGTGATTCAAACACTATTTATTCTGAACCAATCGGACAAAAAATAAAGAAATTATATGACAAATGCCGGGACAAGTTTAGCATTGCTCTTATGGGAAATAAATCCAACATGGCGGCACTCCAACGCCCTCTTAATACAGAATTTCGCAGTGAGCACAGAATAGAAATAGATATTTGAGCTGAGCGCAGTGGCGAAGCCATGCGGATAGCGGCTAGGCCTACAAAAGGAGAGGGAGAACGGTGATTTACTCTAGGCACCACAATCAACTTTGAGTTTAGTTGAATGCAGCGTTCAGTTGTTTACTCAAGCCGACTCAAAATAAAAATCAGCTATTTGTTTCATTTAGTGCTAGTTGCCCACAAAAGGGAACTATGGGAACTATAGATGCACGAAAATAGTCCGATGGAAATTTTAACAGCTGTGTCCCCCTCACCCCCTCTCGCCCTGCAATGTTGCCATTTTTGTTATGTTTACCATGTGTAATACAGTATAAAAATGTGTTTAAGAATAAATTTGGCAACAATGTATCATCTCATCGGACTATTTTCGTGAATCCTACTATAGTGGGGGAATATGGCTTCACCGCCTTTAATGTTAGTTGGATACGAGTAGCCCCTGTATTTCTGCTCTGTGCTCCCTAGGTTTACGCTACGTGTTTCTTGGGAACCTCTACTTTCCTACTGTCTTATAAGTAGAGTGCTCCCTTTAACACTTTATTTTTGCTTGTAAGAAATTGAAGCAAAAGTGTAGAAACAAAGACTATCATTACAGATCTCAATATTATATTATTCTTTTCTTTGAAAGAACGAATAAGTTACCCCTTTTGTGCGGATCCCCAAAGGTTATACTAGCATCACAAATCCTAGTAGAACGAACTAATTTCGTTTCGTTAAAGTATTTGGAAACATTTTTCATACTATGTTTTAAGTATTTTATCAAATACATCCCATGTTCTCAATAGCAGAGAATTAAAAATATTAAGTTTCTGTAATAAGGGTACTTGACCATAAATATTCTTTAAAGTAACAAAAACTTATTCCTTTTCTTGTATACAGTATAATGGTATTACCACGGTGGTTTATCGTAGGGTTTAACGGTTGGACGGTTTCGACCGAGAGATTTGCTAATCGGCTTGTCAATGGAGCGGATAACTCACTAGATGAACCATGTCACCTCGGAGCCTCTGGACCGTGGTCCGTGGAGCCGTGCTGGACATCGGCCACGACAATATCAGGAGGGATTTTTGTAAAAATGTGTCCTCCTTAAGGTATAAACAACTCATATTCATGTCCTTTTATGAGAAAAGCGTCCTTGAAATAGATAGTCTTGCCCTGATATCATAGCTCTGCTGTACGGAAACCATTATGGCCACCATGGATCTTAGTTTAAAAACTCAGAAGAGAAAATAATAAATGCAGTAACGTCCAAGAGTCAGAAAATGTTAATTAAAATCGAAAAACAGTATTAATAATTAAAACATAAAAAAGATGTACAGGTGACCGAAGATGCACACATAAAAGTGTATTGAGTTTGTGCATGGATGTAAAAAAACTTAGCCAAAGATGTCAGTTGTCAAAACTAAAAATAAAAATTTATGTTACCACTAATTGTTTTCACACAATTCGGTTTCTTTGTCAGGGCAAGACTAAACGAACACCCGGTATTTTTGTTATGTTTTAATGGTATTTCCTAGTTGTGCAATCCATGGTGCAATCAAAGGTTATCTTAAAGATTTTTTGGAGGAAACAATAGTAGTAATTTTAGATAACGACAACATACAGTGATAAGAATCGTTTTCGATCTTCTCTCTATAAGGACTAGAGAGATTCGAAATTCGACAAAATAGTTACAGTAGTTGATTCGACCCGGGGCCTATCTGGACCCAATTAGTTTTAAAATATTTTATAACTTAAACTTCTGTTCTTTCTGATTTGCAAGCATTTGATATGACAACAGCAGTCTAATGATTCAATGAATCACACTTTTTCATTAAGATTAACATTATTAATGGCAGTTTGCAAAATTTTTGTTTAATTTTAGTTTAACCTGATCGTCAGTTTAAACCTAAGTTTAACATAAAAGTCAAGTTCTCATGCACAATTTAAACTTACAACTCCATCTGTTTTCAACTGATATAATCTAGATTAAATTTAAATCCGGTTTATCATTAATTTGTTCAAATATCCCTAAAACTTTGAAAGCCTGTAGGGCGTAACCCTGGGGGCCGATGTAAGTTCAAATACGCCCATCTACCTTTCAGCGGTATCCTCGGATTTCTCCTACGATGCACACAGGCTGAGAAAAAGAGGAAAATAAACATGCTTGCCAATTTATATAGATAAATTATCATGTTTTAAGTTCAGTTTAATATTTTCCACATCGAGGATCGCGTTTTCATTAATGTTTTTTCTAATACCGAAAGAGGTCTGAACTTAGGGAAGCATGAGGATTCTTTTCGCTAGTAAATCCTTCAGAAGCCTCCAGATATCACTTGTCTGGTGATAGAAAGAGTTTATTTCAATTACTCTTCAGTTCCTAAAAACGGTCGATTATCATGGCCGCGTGTAATGTCCGGACGTGGGAAGACGGAGAAGTGGCATTGCAGGAGTAGCGGTTAGGCAGCCGTCGACTGCTGCCTGCTGCCCTTTTTAGCAGTGTTCTTGTATAGTGCTGCAGGTTGCAGGTTGGTTGGTAGGAGTAGGTCAGTGGTGATAGTAGCGGATGTGCGTCGCGTCGTGCCGACCCGTTGCGCCGCTGTCACTACACATGCGCACTCGCTGCTGCGCTGCAGCCGACGACAGACATGAACCATTGATTGATCTGACGGCTTCCCTGGACTTGTGCTCGATTCGTAATTGGCATTGTTGATCATTGGTGACGTATGAATTCCCGCACTATAGGTAACCCATAATAATTGGATAAGCCTCGGGACCAACATAGACTCTACTATGGTGTTTTGTATTGAATCTAAACTTCCTCCACCTTAGTGTTTTCTTGCCATCCTTCACTACCTGCTATATTTAGTGTACACAGTCAATGATAGCTGTTAACTCTCCCCCTTGAAACTGATATAGTTTAAACGGTAGTATACAAACTTTTTTTGTAAACTGTTTAGGCATTTCGTAAAGTATTTACGCAAAGTATTTGGTGTATTTACGCAAGTAACACTTTTAACGATTTGTTAGGGGACTTTTTAAATCACGGTCTTGTTATTATCTAACGTTGAGCTTTTGTAAGCATAATTAAATAATAGCCTGGTGACAAGTGACAACTGGGTCCACTATCAATCACGTCAAAAATCGAATTAGTAACCTCAGAATTTTGAGGTTAGCCCTATGTCTATATGCTTTATGAATATAAAATTTCGAATGTGTTTGAACCCGGCAATTGAACAAAGTTTCTGTGAGCATGTTTGTGTGACCCTAATATCAATTTAACAGTTTTTACTGCTGCGGACATCATATTATAGCATCATAGCCAAAATTATCAGCAGGCTTCATTGCAATATTAAGAATTGTAAGATTTATTTGTTCATCGTTTATTAACTACACCCATCTTGCCCAAGCTCCCACTACTTTGTTCGGTTTTAAATATGAAAATTCTACATTTGGAGTCTTTTCAAGTAATGTGTATAATCAACTTTAGTTTCCAACAACTGTAACCATTTTTTTATATGTACGGTACTCTTACTTTCAATAGTGGATCGTTCCTTAATGTGGGCTAAGAAAAGAATTATTAGGAGAATATTCTCGACTATGTCACCTTTATGTTGAACGATATTCTAAACATTATATGTACGCCAAGGATATAAATTTAATGTCATTAGGCGCAATATTAAAAAATACAATCTACCGTATTTCTAATTGAAATACTTATAGCTAAAATCAACCAATTTAATTTTAAAAAATCCTCAAACGTAATAAAGGCAATTTTTACTTAAAATAATATTCAGATTTTTTCTTGAACAACTGTCTCAAATTAAAAAAAATCAATATGGTCAGGTAAATAATCGTATAGTTTTATATTTAAATATGCAAAATTTGTTTCCGTCTTCTTGAATTTTACTCGTTCTATTTATAATTTTGACTGACATCTTGTTGAATAATCATTGTTGTTCTTTGGAAATTTTTTAATATTTTCTTAGGTATATATTTTGAAGACAAAAACATTATGTGCAATTTCTTTATTAATGGTTTACAGTGGCTCCCTTAAATTACACCACATATGATTCACATTGCATTTTCTGACCTTTAAACAATTAATTTTCCCATGTCAATAGCATGTCCACATATTAATATAGCATAGCTCAATGTTGAGTGAACATACTGTATGTATGTATTAAAACTTCTTCTGTTGCATTAGCTTTTATTCTTCGTATCAGTATATTCCCTTATTTACTTTCTACAATGTAATATCTTAATGATCTTTCCAGTCAAGTTTATTATCTATGATGAGGCCTAGAAATTTTATTGTTTTGGTGAACTATTTGATTTTGAATTGTTACAATAATTAAATTTAATATCTTAAGAGTCATCTTCACCCCTGGGCCAGTAGCCCATTGTTGCGCAGTCGGCAATGTTAACCATACGGCTTTTAATGCAAAACATGGTATTGCATTCCTCTGTTTCGGACGCCGTTTTTCAACCGATTTTCTTTAAACTTGGTAAGTGTTTAGTTGAATAGTTATACTATGTCGCTCATACCTCGAAATTCCGAAAATTTTACTAAATTTTGAAATATTACTAAGGAAAATCGAGTTACTTTGCGACGTCAGAGGGAGTGATATTTGTTAAATTTTTAAAATTCCGAGGTATGAGCGACATAGTATAACTATTCAACTAAACACTTACCAAGTTTAAAGAAAATCTGTTGAAAAACGGCGTCCGAAACAGGGGAATGCAATACCATGTTTTGCATTAAAAGCCGTATGGTTAACATTGTCGACTGCGCAACAATGGGCTACTGGCCCAGATGTGAAGATGACTCTTAAGTTTTATATAAGTTAAGGAGCAATTTGATCAGTTCACAAGAATCCATGAACTTTGTTGTAACATACATATTTTTTATGATTCATTTAACTGATATTATTTAGTAAAAGTATAATTTATCTTACACTCCTACACGAACGGTTTATGTATCATTTGCTTATACTCGTTCGGAATCTTCTCAATAACTGTTGCAATAATATACTATTAAACCGATTTCCTGTTTTTATTATGCTTATCTGCAAAGATGGCATGATAATATTACTATTAAATTAAATACTATTTATTTATTACTAGCTTACCCGGCATGCTTTGCAATGCCAACCTGAGGAATTGTTTGTCCTTCAGGTGGATCGTTTGCTGTTCTCACTCGCCTAAAGTTTGTAATATTTTTTAGTTTTTTACTACCAATCTTCCCTCAATGCTTTAAATGAGGACAACTGTTTATGGGATTCCTAAATATAATAATATGTTTCAATACAAAACTTTCGCTTCCATAAGAATAACACGGTAACTTTAAAGACACGTGGGACCCTATGGAGGAATCCGGATAAAAAGTATCATGTTCTTCCTGGTTCTAAGCTACCTACCTCTCCACCAATTTTCAGCCAATTTAGTTCAGCCGTTCTTGAGATATAGATAGTGTAACTAACACTACTTTATTTTATGTATATTAATTATATTTGACCTACTATAAGTGTAAATATCTCATTGTAATAGTTATAAATATTTATCTAATTTCGTTTGGTGAGGTACCGTAATAATAATACCAGATCATAGCCGCCGATAATCTTAAAGTTTTAAGGAATTTAGATTGTACTGTAATGAATCAATGGAAACGTATCGGTACCCAAGAGTTGTCTATTAATAAAACTTACTTTCCAGTAACAGACTACGGTTGAATCTGAAGGTAGTTTTCAACTCACAAGTAAAATTCTCGATTTTTACAGCGCTTTTTAATTATTAAAAGTTCGTAGTTAAACTATTTCATTGCCATATCTTGCAAGTGATCTAAAATAACATTAAAACGTCAAGATAGCGATTGGAACGCGTGTTACCATCCGTGCTATAGCAGTAGCGGCTGGAGCGGTGGTCCACATAGATGGCTCAGTTAGTTATAATTGCCCCGGTTTCCCATACTCCTCCACACACACGTCAACAATGGTGGTCCAGTTCTCACCTCTGTACCACGAGCCGCCTAATCACCCTCGCACACGCGCCATCTTCCGGGTCCGTATCACAAGCAATTACTTTGTTTAGACTAACTTCCGCCTAGAGCCGCGTGAGGTGTTGGGCGGATTTATTACTATGGACGAATTGAATTTAAGTATCTTAAAACTTCATGGGATAAATTTTAAAAAACTATACAGTAATTTTATCACCGATTAAATTTTATGTATTTTCAGTTGCCTTTACTGGACAAGTTGTTCTCAAAATAAATGATATAAAGTGTAATGAACTGTAATAATAACTCTTTCACAATGATTTTTATTAACAGTCTTTACTTTTAGTTACTTAACTCTTTAAAGTGTTAACTTGTTCAACTTAATCCATTCAACATGTTGCCAAAATTTCACAACTCAATAAAACAAAATCGGCACAATTAATACGAAAACCGTACAGGTTTCTGGTGTGTATATCAATCGGTGGTTTATCATTTGCGCAGTATGATAAACCAACCGAAGTTAAATTGTTCGATTTCGCGCTGCACACTAGTATTACTAATACTGCATTTAAAAATATTTAAATTAATTTTAAGATAACTGTTTTTATTGTTGGTCTAAGCCTATTTAAAATTGCCTTAAAAATCACTCAGAAGATCATGTTTGCAGCTAGGCCTACAAAAATGATACATCTGCAAAACAGTTACTCTGCGGAAGTGTAAAAAGTGCTATTTCCCCCAATTTTTACAGAGAAACACACCAAGCGATTGAAAAATCACTGATGACTATTTTATTTTTGTTACTCCATTGCAACAATACAATGTTATAACAATAAACCAAAAAATAGCTAACGACAGGTAATTGTGGACAATTTAGGATAGTTTTGTTTTGTTTTAAATATCAACTTTTATAGTGATGTTGGTAGATAGATGATAAGCAATGGATTCTGACGGTATTGGAGGTATGGGCAAAACTTCCGTTAGTAAGCGATGTTTGGAAATCAGTTTTGAAAAATTTTATGATGATGGGCAGTATGCAATAAGTCGTTACTACCGTGTGTTCATTGTAAAACTAATTTTAATACACAATTTCTATACCAAAGTAAGTTTCGCTCAAACCCTCCCACTATACAAAATTTTGCAGCCACTAAATCTGTCAATACCCCCGGTATAAGCTGATAACTGAACAAAACTAAGATAGAGAACACATTTTTGGGATCAAATTAACTTTAAACCTGACAGTTCAGATTAATGTCGACATAAATAGTAAATTAATGGTATCATTATTGAAAAGCAATATCGACATTATGTAATCCAAATAAGGTTTATCTAATTAATGTAAATTCAAATTAAGCCATAACTGGGATATGATAGAAACATTTTTAATAATTTATACTTTTTTCCTAAATACAAACTTTAAAAATGTTAAAAAAAATCTTTTGTATCTTTTTTGGTAAATTAATTTTATCACATTTTTTGTCTCTTCTAATATTGTGAAATTTACCGTTTTTAAGCTATGTGCCACAAAAAAGTTTCAATAGCCCCCTATTATAGAATACAAACACTAAATAATTAATTTTTTATTGTGAAAATTGACAATGTTGTTGTAAAGGTTAATTTCAATAATATGAACGAAGTCGACAGCTAAATTATTAATTAAGGCGGATTATTATTAATAAAATGTCGGCTAGCTGCTAATCAGAGCATTTTAGGACATTTTTAAATAAAAGTTTTTCTTTATTTTTGTAATCGTACCCCAATAACCTGAAAAAATTTATCACGCCTTGTAGCCTATAAGTGGAAACGTTCTACGTCCATCGTCTTTTATACTGTCACAGAGGCAAAGCGTTTAATCGTTCTATATTCATATGATGTTGATGAACAAGGTAATGGACCTTGGCTAACACAAAGCTACTATACACAAGTTAAACTGTTAAATAGTATCTACTATACAGTGTGTATAATTTCGAAGAGTGCGGAGCCTCAAGTAGGCCAGGGGGAAGGACGGCCCGGTTTTCAAGCGTGACGAAGAAAGGCTCTCTAATTATTGTTATGATTATGATCAATTATGTCCGCTACAGCGTACATTCACTTCTGATTTTAGCTGCAGTGAGTAGCAATAGGAATGCCATTCACATAAACACTACCCTCTACGGATGGCTGGAATTTTAATTGCTCTGTAATTAATTGTAGAGTTTTTTATTCAGCGCTAGTTTGAACTTCTGTAGCGTTTTAACTGGTTATTTTGTTTGTTCGTTTTTGGATACTGTCTAAAACAGTTCTGATTATTACTAAATCGTGCCCCAAAAACAATATCGACTGTTCAGAGTTTTCGCTTTTCTATCAGTATAGAACCGAAACAAAATACTACTTAATGTTGGGCGATATTTCGGTCTTGTGCTCCCAGTTAGATAAAAATTGTCTATCACGAATTGGTTTATACGTATCCCCGTCAAAACGAATGACCTTGGGAATCTTCTATATTTACTAAATATCAGGAAAATATCGGGTCAATTTCTATTAAGCTGACACGACACTACATTAATAACATACTCGTTCCTATTACCAATTCCTATACCCATATAAATATTCATTTTAACTGATAAAAACTAAACTAAAAAAAGCCATTTTGAAAAAAAAGAATAAAATCAACAAATGGGATTTATCATGGATTAAATCGTGAAAACGAAAACCTATAAGTTAATGTAGTTAACCCATTCCCAAAATTATTTTCAATCTTACAGAGTCAGAGATTTTTATTGATTAATTGGCTGGCTGGATTTTACTTTACTCATGTTTTTTACTTTACTTTCTTTAATTTGTTAATTAAATTTATTTAATTGGTTTTACCTGTTTTTGGAAGAATAATTTATGTGAATAAACTTTAATGTTGTCTAAAATATCAATTACATACTTACCGAGGTATTCTACATTCACAGAAATACACACCTGAAACAAATATGATATAGGTTAAAATTAATTTAAGTTCAATAAAACGGTTTAGAACAACTAATGGCAAATGGAAGTTTTTCAAATGAAATATATTTCAACAATTAAAACTGGAGAAACACACTCCAATTTGGCTTTAATTAACTTGAAAAGTAAATTTTACTTTACGTTAGTAACCTATTTAATAAAAAATTATCCCACCAATTAAACACATTGTTTATTTTTTGTTATATACAATTTCTACTCACAATCATGGGTGGGGAAGGAGCTGATTGAAAATGCTTTAGTTTTATGAGGAAACTTAGGGGAAAACAACAAGATTATTGATGATTTATATTCAAAGTACCAGGTTAACCGAGCCTTGTTCGTTGGTTTTAATTCACTTTTGTTATAGAGTCATGCTGGTAATCAAGCTACCTATTAAATCTACACCAGACTCTTCGCAGATAACAGCTGTTAAAAACTGCTTAAAATTAATTTTCCTTTATTTTTGTTTACTTTTAGTTGTTACTAGTATACGTGTTGCTCGAAATCGAGCAATTTATTTTAATACAATACAAAAGTTACTTTTAGCTCTGTGGGGTTTTAAACTAAAAGTAAAATATATTTTTCCTTCGATCAGTGGACCATCCAGATATTTTAGGCTCTGGAAAACCTTGAAAAATTGAAAATAAGTAGAGTGGAAAAAAAAGCTATAATGTGAGATCAATAACAAAATGGGTATTAATATTACATTTAATAGTATTTTAGTTCTAAGAATAAAACTGATTGTTCGTGACACTAATGTAATAGAGAGTTCACCAACCTTTCAACTTGCATTTTCTTTTAGTAATCTTCATTTAATGTCCATATTCATGTCTCATTTTGTATGTCCATTAATTCACTCATCTTGAACTTCATAATTGTTCACTTACAAAGTTAGTATTTAAATTTTTGATCTCACATTCATTTTCTTGTAAATTGATTTTGGGAACAATTAGATTTATATTAAAAAAATAACATGTGAAATATAAAACATATGATTGAAACATTTTAAATTGAATTATAAATACAGGGTGGAGATAACTTTATTGAGAGTGAATATATATATGAAATGAAATAAAGAAACAAAGAACGAGGGAAATAAGATATTATAAGATAAGGCAAGGGATTAAAAAGAGAAGATGATTGGGAATAATTGGGGAAAATTAGTGTGATGGGCCTTGTCTAATTTGTACCAAACATACTCCCGGCCTTGAAGTATCCTTACTTCAACAATCATTCAATTGGCAACTTGCACAACTTCACGACGGGGCGGCGAAAGGAGTTATTTGGTGTTCGGACTTCAGCCACTCGTACAACTCCATCTTTTCCAGGGAATACTTGAGTCACTCTGGCGAGGGGCCACTGTAGAGTTGGTGTTTGTGACTGTATGAGTACTAAGTCCCCTACGTTTAGGTTCTTCGTTGCAGTTGTCCATTTTGGCCGTTGTTGCAGCGTGTGAAAGTATTCGACGGTCCACCTTTTCCAGATGTTTTGGAATAACGCCTGAGCTGCTTGCCAATGGTGTAACCGATTAATAGGAACATGGGACAAGTCATTTTCAGGAAGCGAAACAAGAGGAGCGCCGGTTAAAAAATGTCCTGGCGTAAGTGCTGCCAGATCGGATGGATCAGCGGAGAGTGGTGTCAACGGTCTTGAGTTAAGCATGGCTTCCACTCGAGTAGTGAGAGTAGTAAACTCAGGGTAAGTAAGTATTGTCGACCCAATGACTCGTAATAAATGGTGTTTAGCTCTTTTGATAGCCGATTCCCATAAGCCCCCTTGATGAGGTGAAGCAGGTGGATTAAAATGAAATTTGATTCCCTGTTCTGAAGCGAACTTGTTGATGGATGCACGATTTTCTTTAGTCTTGAGATTTTTAATAATTCTTTGTAGTTCAAGATTAGCTCCGATGAAATTCGAACCACAGTCGGAATATATGTGGTTACACTGTCCTCTACGAGAGATGAATCTGGTTAATGCAGCGATAAAGGCAGGAGTTGATAGATCATGAACTACTTCGATATGGACGGCTTTAGTCACCATACATATAAAAATGCAAATATAAACTTTGATGTTTTTAATGAATCGTAAGTTTGTGATCTTGATGTTAAATGGACCTCCATAATAAATTCCAGTTGACGCGAATGGTTTAGCAGGAGTGATGCGACAGGGAGGAAGATCACCCATTAAAGGCGTCGATGATTGTGGGTGAAGCTTGAAGCACTTAATGCATTTAAAAATGCGGGATCTGATCACGTTCCGGGCACATAGAATCCAAACTTGTCTTGATAACAATGATTGAATGAATTGAGGGCCAGCATGAAGGTAGTGAATATGGTAATAGTCAATTAGTATATTAACGACATGATGGTGCTTTGGTAAAACTACTGGATGACGAGTGTCATAGGAAACAGGTGCTTGATTAATACGTCCACCGACACGTATTAAATTGTCTGAATCGACGAAAGGTGTTAAGCGTATTAGACGTTTAGAGCAAGGTTTATCTTGAGACAAAAGTTGAAACTCGTCATACATGGTGGATCGTTGGACGAGATAAAATATCTTGTTGCGTGCATTTGTCAATTCTGGAGCGGTTAAACAACCAGAATGGTGGGTCATGTTGCGACAGTTATTTATAAATCTTAGCACATATGACATAACTCGAACAAGAGTCATCCATGATGAAAACTTTGTTAAAATAGGTAGTTCAGGTTTGTGAACCGTTACCAAAACTGGCAAAGGGTCTGACTTTATTTCATGAGATGAGTCCAAAGTGATGGGATTGAAGTTAGACGTTGGCCAGTGTGACGCAGGCAAAGAAAGCCAACTTGGGCCGTGCCACCAGATGTTGTGATTGACAAGAGTTGGGAGACGGATTCCACGAGATGCACAATCAACTGGATTGTGTTCTGAATGTATATGTTTCCACATTTCAGTAGGTACTAGATCTTGAATCTGAGAAACACGATTTGCTACAAACGTCTTTAATCGGTAAGGCGGAGTTTGTATCCATGTTAACGCTATAGTTGAGTCACACCATAAGTGGGTGTTCTGTGAATTAAATGTGGAAAATAAGGATTGAATGTGTGCAATCAATTGAGCTAGTAGAAAAGCTTCACATAATTCCAGTCTTGGAATTGTGACCCGTTTTAAAGGAGCAACTCGACTTTTAGCCATGAGTAAGTTTACAGACACTGATTCGTCCGGGAATTCGCATCGTATGTATGTAACGGCAGAATATCCCAATTCCGATGCATCGCAAAATCCATGTAATTCCATTTTACAAGTCGACGATAGGTTTAGAGAACGATTTATTGATACTTGTGGTAAAAATTTGGTTTCATCAGTAAATGATTTCCATTGAGTACGAAGATCGGTTGGAAGTGGAGAGTCCCAAGACAGGCCTTTCGTCCAAAGAAGCTGCATAAAACATTTGGCCATCATGATGAATGGGACTAGGAATCCACATGGATCATAAATCTGAGCTATCGTGCTGAGTACAGAACGTTTGGTAGGAGGTTTGAATGACGGAGTCTGAAAATTGTATGAGAATGAATCACTTTCTGGAGACCATTGAAGCCCTAAAACTGAAAATTGTGGTGTTTCTGAGTTTTGCAAAAACTTTGGTGTTTCTAGATGTGTGTCAGGTAAGTTACTTAGGAGTTTAGGAGAGTTAGAAACCCATTTTCTTAGTTCAAAGCAGCCACAATTTAGCAAAGAGATAAGTTGGGACTGAAGTGTTAATGCTTCATCTTCAGTGTCAGCTCCAGTGATAATATCATCTACATATGTATGGTTACGCAATACATTAGCTGCTTGTGGAAATTCATTACCGTGGTCATCAGCTAGCTGGTGCAAAGTTCTAATTGCTAAATAAGGAGAACTGTTCATTCCATAAGTCACTGTATTTAGTTGGAAAACGGATGGGGATTGATTTGTGTTAGATCTCCACAAAATTAGTTGGAAATTACGATCTTCTGGATGAATACTAATTTGCCGATACATTTGTCTAATGTCGCAACAAAAGACAACATTGTGGCGACGGAATTGTAAGAGCAGGTCGCAAATGTTGTTCTGCAACTTGGGGCCAGTCATAAGTATATCATTGAGGGATAAGCCAGAACTTGTTTTACAACTGGCGTCGAAAACAGTACGCAGTTTGGTGGTACTGCTACTTTCTTTAATCACTCCGTGATGGGGAAGAAAGTAATGAGGTTGAGTGGCATCTAGGTGTGATAGCTTAGACATGTGTCCTAGATTTACGTATTCGTCCATAAAATCGTGATAAAGTTGAGAAAAGTTATGATTAGAGTGAAACTTACGTTCCATAGCAAAGAGCCGTGTCTCAGCAGCATGTTTAGATTCACCAAGACAAAAATAAGATTCTTTAAAGGGAAGCCTTACAATGTAGCGGCCAGTTTCATCACGTGAATGAGTTGATGAGAAGTGATTGTCACAAAGAGTTTCTTCATTCAAGAAAGTACGTTTAGAAGGGACTTCTTCCAGAGTCCAGAACTTCTGAATTGCAGAGTGTAAATCATTGTCATTCATAGCATGGAGACATACATTGAGGGTTGAGATAGGGTTTCCAGTGGCATGGTTGACTGGAGGTATGCACGGAGCAGTGCCCATAAGTACATAACCAAAGTGAGTACCCAAAGCAGTGGGTAAATTAGGACCAAGTGAAAACTGATTCTGAGTGAGAAGATGAGGAAAAATAGCACTTCCAATGACTAAGTCAATGCGACTTGGGACGTGAAAGGTAGGGTCAGCGAGTTCATAAGAACGAGTAAGTTGTAAAACTTCTGAAGAGATGGGTGAGCGGGGAAGATCGATTGTCAATCGATCGAGAATTAGCGCAGGCTGAGCTTCTATTACAGTATTCCCAGACAAAGTTTTAAGATCAATGAAAATCTGTCCTTTATTTTGAGTGACATGTTGGTCGATTCCAGAGAGTTGAATTGTTGACTTAGTTCGTTTCAAATTCAAAATCATAGCAGCACGTTCGGTAATTAAATTGCACATACTGCCAGAATCAATAAGAGCTCTAAATACCTGTGGTTCACCACTTGAGGATGTGATTTGAACTAGTAATGTACCTAGCAATACGGTAGTGTTTGACTTTGATTGATCGTTTGAAACTAGGGACACAGATGTGTTTGGTGTGGTCTGAGCAGGCTTAGTAGAGGGGTTGTTTGTTTGTTTTGTTACATTCGATGGTGGAAGAACAACTTGATCTGTCTTATCATGGTCAAAATGTAACAAAGTATGATGCCATTGGTTACCACATTTTTTACATGAAGACTTAGACTTACATGCTTTGGTAGAGTGTAATCCAAGACACGAAACACATCGTTGCAATTGTTTCACTAGTTTAAATCGTTCGTTTGGCGACTGAGCTAAAAATGAGGAGCACACGTATACTTTGTGACCCAACTGGTTACATACAAAGCAAGGAACAGACTGGGTGAAATTACTGCTATTACGTGAAGATTGTGTGACTGTCATAGCGACATTTTTCTTGACCGAAACTTGTTGGTTAGATACTTTAGTGTTATTAAGCTTATTTTGATCAGTAGTAAACCGCATTTTTTGGGATAGCATAGCATCTTCCAAATTATTGCACTCTTTATTGAGAAATGAAATTATTTGCTGTGATGTAGGTAGCGAATGGTCGGAAACATCCGTAGGGTTGCGAACGGATTCGAGTTTCTGGCTAAGTCTGAGATCCAATTTTCTCAGTAATACTACGGAAAGTAAGAGATTTGAGTTTTGGATGTCATAATTTAAAGCTTGAAGAGCTTGAGTATTTTCGTTGAAACTGTTGATGAATTGTCTGACCCCGTTGATGTTTGACGCAGACACATTAGGAAGATCTAATAGTTGATTGATATGTAAAAGTTGGAGTCGCCTTTCATTATGATACCTTTCGCGTAGTAGGTTGTACGCGATGATGTAGTTATCAGAAGTGATACTGAGACTGCGTGCGAGGTTTAGAGGTTCGTTCTCAAGCAAGCCTAATAGGTACTGGAAACGTACAACGTTTGAAAGGGCATTGTTATTATGTATGGTCGTATCATAAAGGTTAATGAATGACGACCAAGTGGCAAGGTCACCGTTGAATTTGGGCAAGTTAATTTTTGGTAACCTGACTTGTCCATCAATCAATGTGGATTTGTTAGAAACTTCACTAAGTTCCTCGCGATCAGTTGAAGAATCGTTCGCTGAAATCAAAGACTCGATATAACTAGAAATATGAATGTAAAGGTCATGTATTTCATTTTTATCGGAGATTAGTGGCTGAATGTCAATTGTTTGGTCAGAAATACTATGCAGAATACGTTTAAAGTTACCTTCAAAGTCATGTTTTTCCGTGTTTGCTTCTGAGAGGTAAGCAGACAAGGTCTTTTCCTGTATTTTGGTTAAGGGAGTAGCCTGTTCAATGATGTCATCGACTGATTTTTTAATGGAAATTAGTCGTGCTTTGGTGACAGACGTTAAACGTTGGTAGGTTTCTATGCGAAATTCTGCTGTTTTAGGTGGCGCCATGATTAAGTCTTGAATCTTATGGGTAATGAGCAGTTAGGAGTATGATGTGTGAGCTAGACAAAGGCCAGACACGTAAACACATAAAAGAGGAGCATAAAAGATGAGTGGTATATTAAGTGAAAAGTAGGACATAATTAATGGGTTTGATAAAGGACATAGTTATTGAGGTAAGGTTGGTAAGACAACATAACATGAGGGGGTTGGTAAAATAACATGAGAGAAATAGCCATGGGACTGAAATTAACATCCGGCTCGATCAGGACCAAAAACTTTATGTGGGGTTTTAAACTAAAAGTAAAATATATTTTTCCTTCGATCAGTGGACCATCCAGATATTTTAGGCTCTGGAAAACCTTGAAAAATTGAAAATAAGTAGAGTGGAAAAAAAAGCTATAATGTGAGATCAATAACAAAATGGGTATTAATATTACATTTAATAGTATTTTAGTTCTAAGAATAAAACTGATTGTTCGTGACACTAATGTAATAGAGAGTTCACCAACCTTTCAACTTGCATTTTCTTTTAGTAATCTTCATTTAATGTCCATATTCATGTCTCATTTTGTATGTCCATTAATTCACTCATCTTGAACTTCATAATTGTTCACTTACAAAGTTAGTATTTAAATTTTTGATCTCACATTCATTTTCTTGTAAATTGATTTTGGGAACAATTAGATTTATATTAAAAAAATAACATGTGAAATATAAAACATATGATTGAAACATTTTAAATTGAATTATAAATACAGGGTGGAGATAACTTTATTGAGAGTGAATATATATATGAAATGAAATAAAGAAACAAAGAACGAGGGAAATAAGATATTATAAGATAAGGCAAGGGATTAAAAAGAGAAGATGATTGGGAATAATTGGGGAAAATTAGTGTGATGGGCCTTGTCTAATTTGTACCAAACAAGCTCTAAATCAATGACATCCTACCAATCCAATATTGTGAATCTCTCAAATCACCAAAACTACATGTACTTACAGCTGATTATTAACATATGTTTAAAATGCTTTATTCAATCCCAATGTTATTTAAATGGGAAACTTTGAGATTTCAATGGTGGATAGTGCCTTTATTTTCAGTCCGATTCTCATACATTTTTGGCGGAAACAACTACAGACCAAGCCCTATCCAATGACACCAAAAACTTGAAAATCGGTTGAAAATTGTAGGAGGAGTTCTCAAGACAAAAAACCCCTTAGCGTATTAAATAAGTACTAGAGATCGCCTCCTGATCGAAATTCGATCAAAATTTCAGTTGATCTGGACCCAAGAAGTTTAAAAACATTTTAGAAATAAAACATCTGTTCTTTAGAAGTGTTTTTAGAAGTTGTTTTTACAACAGCTGTCTTATGATTCATTCAATTCTCCTTTCTCCATAAGATTAACATTGAAACTTTGAAAGCCTGTGGGGCGTAGCCCTGTAGTCCGATGTGAATTAGAATGTGATTCTGCTCATCTACAGGACTATACCTTTCTAACGGTATGCGCGGATTTATCCTACGATGCACACGAGTTGAGAAAAAAGGAGGAAATGAAACATGCTTGCGTATTAATATATAGATAGATTTCGTTACTAAAATAGCAACCCATAAGACCAATGTTAAAAATTATGATTTTTGAACTTAAATTTAGACAAAATTCGGGTTTTCCTGGGATTTAGGCTGTTTCTAAACATATTTTTGGGCCAAAACACTCTTAAATGCAAAGTTTAAGAAATATCTAACTGCTAGATTTCAAGATCGTGGAACACACATCCCTTCAGACATTGCTCGTATTATAGTACTGTATAGGATTACAGAAATCAGGAGAGGAAACTTTTTTGCCAGAAGTAAAAATTCAATATAATGTCTCGAATTTCAATCTTATAACTGACAAGAGCATAGGGAATACTCGTAACCCGTTGACGGGACGGCGGGAAGGAAGCGGCTGTCTCTGGGCTGTCGGGTAGATGGGTTGCGGGGAAAGGTGACGAGATGGTCGCGCGCCGAGGCGAAGATGTAGGCCGCGCCACCTTTCCACACCATTTACACCGCAAATATCGCACCTTTTACACCTCTACACCTCGTCGGCCACGTGTAAAAGTGTGAATGGGCAACGAGACTGAGGGGACGAGGTGGGAAAGATGGCCCGCACTGAGCACTGTAACCACGCTGAACACAACGGTTTCTTGTACCCTATGCTTACTATTCTATACAGTACTCTAATACGAGAAAAGTATATTTGTATGTATATTTGTATGCTCACGAATTTCGAAAACGGCTCAAATTATTTTCTTCAAACTTATCAAATAACTTAGTTCTGGAATAAAAATATAGTTCTCTATGCTAGGAAAAATCTAAATTCGTTACGATAATGAATTGAAATCCTAAAATTTTAACAATAGTCTTATGGAGTTTAAAATAAAAAAAAATCTGAAAACGGTTGATGTATATGTCAAATCACAAACCAAGTGAACATGTGGTTTTTCCATTGTAACCAGTAACTGAATTACTGAATAATACCATAATAAAAATAATTTATCAGTTTTTTAATCGTAGTCTACTTTGTACAGGACTATTTAGTTAAATAATAGTAAAGTAATTGAATAAATAACTTAAGTATTTAATTAGTAGAATTGCAATTAAATTTAAAATCAAAAGAAATGGCCACAATTATGAAATCAACTGTTTACCGAAGAGGTAAAACCCACGTGTTACAGTTCCAACAAACTCATACCACAGTGCAACGCCCTTAGTACTACAGTAAAACATTCTGGACGGCGAGTGAGTAAAGCAAACGAGCTCGTCTTATAAAAAAAAAAACTTTTGGGCATGCCATTTTAGGGCACAGTCTGAGGCAAAGATTATTATCATTTCAAACAATTGTAATGATAACACGTATATGTAACACGTAACAGTACTCTTAAGAATGTAATCTTTTATTTAGATTTAGGTCTACCCATCTATTATTTTCATTCATAGGAAAATTTAAAAAAAATCGGTGTAATTTTAATTGTCCTTTTAAATATTTTAGTTTTAACTCTTAAATTCAAAAATATATTAACTTCTACGTCATATGATATCTAAAACCACTTTTCCTTTGATTGAAATCTTAAAAGAATGTTTTAAGAAAATTTTGGACAACACTTTTGAAAATTAATCATTGTTTTAGCCTTGGTAAAAGGGGGAACCAAATTAAAATTGTCTCATAACCAAACATTCCCTCCTTGTATATCTTGACAATGAATTCAGAGGAAATGATTGACAGCTACAGACTTGTCGCAGTAATATATTAGTCATGTTCATTTTATAAGATGCTGGATATCATCGCTAGACATTTAATCCACAATTAATGTACAATTGATTTTAAAAGTTAAGTATGAAATAAAGTAGGCCTATATTTGCGATGAAATGTGATATATTTTAACTTGCGATTTATGAACCACAGTAAAGTGTGAATGTTGTAACCACAGTGGTTGTACGCGGGTGCCTAACAAGCTGTTCGTATACAGGCGCCCCTATCAGAAACCTCACTTTCACTCAGTGCAACTTCGATTCTCCTTATCTCCACAGCCAAAATAACTTTTACTTCTGATAATTTTGGTTTCCTTGCATAACCGAACCCTCATTGGGACGTCGTTAATCAGTTTCACTAATCCGTGGGGTGATTAACCACTTGATTATTTATACATCACAATGCCGTTAATCATAATTGTCCATAATATTCTCTTTCGATGAAGGATTAAGACACTTTATTTATACTAATAGACTCATAACTTGTATGCAAAGGTGCTTTCTTCTTCCACATAATTTGTTTGGTAAAATGTCTTTAAACGTCTTTAAATATTTGTGTAATAAAGTTACAACTGTTTTCACAGTTTTAGTTAAACAAGCCTTAACTAGTACAAATTCGTATCTTCGAAAATGGAAATAGTGATGAATTTATTTTTTGGACATTTTTTAGACTTTACCTATCTTAAGTGTTTAAAACCACACCTACATTTTCAGGGTCAGCTTCAATTAAATATCTGTGTATGTTTTCTTCTCACAAACTTCTGTTTTGATGGTTTTCCCATATTTATTTAATAAAAATCGAATATATTATCCTTTCATAATTTTGTGGTATATTTATGTGATGAAATTTAATATGGGTGATCCGTGAACTAATTTAGTTTTGTCTCACCATGACTTTGGACGTTTAAAAAATGCAAAGCGAAAGTCGGATAAATTTTCACAATTGTCCATATTAACACACTATTGCAGTGTTGCTTTTTCATAAAGAGACGTCTAAAATATCTAATCGTACTCCCCTAATCGTCTTTGACAAACCTAACCTGCTTTAAAATTTGATATTTTTCAGTTGCCAGCTTCACAGTTAACTATAGAATTTTGTTCAATCATTGGCTTAGTCTTAGTTTGTTGTTGTTGTAAATGTTGCTATTCTTTTGAACCGAAACCTAATCTTCAACACTAGACTGGTGTTTATATATAATACATAATTGACTTTAAGTATTAGGGAAAACTGCCCTTTTATACGCAGCCAATCAAACCGGCCTTCAACACTAGAAACATAATCTACAGATGTGACAACTGAAATTACTCCAAAGAAAATTGGTCCTCTCGGTACACGAGAGAGATGATCCGGACCGTTGACAATCGGGGAAAGTGTGGATGAGTAAGAGGAGTGAGTCATTACACTCATGAGGTGGGGGGAGTGGACACGGCGTCCCTGTGGGAAGTGTATCGGGAAAGTGCGTGGCCAGATTTACCATATCCAGAGTTGATTTCCATTTCATTGTCGCCGCGCCTGACTAACCCGGATACCACAATGGAAGGGAGAGTACCTCAGATCACCCACATGTCCGTCGCTGGTATACGGCCCTCGGTAAACAGGACCGCGGCCAGTGTACACTGTTGCGTTCATACATGATTCCTGTTATGACAGTATCTTGCAGACAAGAAGGTAGTGTACATTGACTCCAGTAATAAGTCAATAAGTCAATAAGTCTTTATTTGGCCATTAGATACAAATGGCCCTAATAACAGGAATTGCTTATTAAAATTGCTTATTAAGTAATCAAGGGAGGGCCCTTTTTAAGGGATGGAAATAGTGCACCATCCCATTATGACATTTTAGGTTGGAGGAATCCATCGAAAGCATTTGTATCCATGGAAAGCACGAGTAAGCTTAAATTTTAAAATGTGTAAATCTGTTAAAAAGGTATAGGCAAGTTAAAAACAAATTGTAAAAAGCCTCTCGTTATATACCAAATTGCGAATAAAACTTTTAGACTTAAGCTAAATCGTTGCAATCCCCTCTTCAATCCTCTGACTTGACATCTTAGATTCAGCTTTCAGAAAACTGTACATTCTAAATTATTCTTCCCGCAGACAATTTACTTTTATTATTAATCTCTATATATTAATACGCAAGCATGTTTCGTTTTCTCCTTTTTTCTCAGCTCGTGAGCATCGTAGGAGAAATCCGCGCATACTGTTAGAAAGGTATAGTCCTGTAGATGAGCAGAATCACATTCTAATTCACATCGGACTCCGGGCCTACGCCCCACAGGCTTTCAAAGTTCCAATGTTAATCTTATGGGAGAAGGAGAATTGAATGAATCATTAGACAGCTGTTGTAAAAACAACTGCTAGAAAAACAGGAAGAACAGATGTTTCAGTTATAAAATGTTTTTAAGCTTCTTGGGTCAAGATAAACTGAAATTTTGATCGAATTTCGATCAGGAGGCGATCGCTAGTTACTTTTATTACAAATTCATACTTTGAGCCAGCTAGGTTTTTCGGCTTTGAGACATGTGGTCATAGGCTATACGGCCATTTCAGGCAATATATACGTATGTCCGCATATTAGTTAAGAAGATAATAAAAACATTGGCTTTCTGTATCTTGTAAAATTACGATTGTGCTTATAAAATACTAATAATTATTAACTTTTCATTTTATTTTTACAATAATGTTAATCGTTAACTGTGTTATTATATTGCTGCATTGTGTTGCAATTATAAACTATGATGGCCTTCCCATGATGCTATTAACCTATTTAATAGCCTACTTAAAAATCGGACCCTCACTGTTATATGCAAATCTATTGTACTGTTGTTGTTATCATCCTACCACGATATAAACTGACACACGAATCAGTTAGTGCTGAATTACTACCCAATCTAGTCACTGTTATAAACAAGTACTGTACCTGGAAATAAGCAGCCCTTCACTAAAATTGTCGTCAAATTGCGGAAGACCTCAACTTAACTTGATGTCTCTCGGCCGGAAAATTGACAGCTACGACTACCGGCGAATCCAAACCCGAAAGTGGGTTTAGCACCCGGAAACCAACTGTTCTGGATTCGGAATCTCCGCTTTACAGTTATATCACTCCGTCACTTTATTGCTGGCATTCCTTCGATCTTTATTATTTTACGCACTTTCTTGCCAAGGAATAAGAATTTATTTCCTGTTAAGCTTTTTTTTCAATAATCATTCACCTTTTGTATAGATGTTTTTGTAAGTTGTATAATTTCAATTTCAATTTGTAGTGGGTTTGTACAACAGTTTACGAACGAACAAGTAAACTCATCGCTCTTTTGAAATTGAAACTTTCAGTTGTTATCTTTATAACACAATTAAATTAGTGACGCATTATTTTGAGTGTATATTATTATAATTTAATACACCATAAATAAATGCTTAAAATAACACGGCATACCAGATTGGTTTCGCCAAACTTCGTGTGTAGTTTACATTCAGTTTAACACTCAGTTTACATACTGATTTAAAAGTATACCTGTTCCTAATAAAACAACGAACAACACCAATCCTTTCCTGTCTTCTATTTTTGGCTTTGTTTTACAAAACTTATACATTATGTTGATATGTAACTCTTAATATTACTTAAGTTAACGAAACTGAATTCATGAGGTGAAGATTAGAGTCGTCTCCTCACGCGTAAAGTTGATCCCTCCCCGAGGAAAATTTACGTAACAATTAATTATAATTGCTGTAGAATCACACATAGCTGAAGTTTTTCACAGTTAAAGATAAAGTAAAATACAATATGTTAAAGAGTACTATTGATGATTTTTTATTTTATGTGGATCTAAACTGAGTCTAGGGTAGATTCTTCGGTGCTTTCATTCAAAGAGCTTTTTTACTTAGTCATTTAAATTTCAGACGATTTCGAAGAGAAATATAAGGTAACTGCACCAGTAGTAACTGACACTGTACTAGTAGTGGACACTTTCGACTTTTAAAGGTAATAACTTCCTTATTTTTCAACTTAAACGATTTTTTTTTTTGTAAAAATAGTCTTTGTTTATAAACCAAGGTATGACTTATGCTTTAATTTAAAGGGCTTAAAAATATTTTTATTTTAGGCCAACTGAAATTTGCTATTAATTAGGTTAATCTTTTTCAAATTGATAAGGAGGTGAGTTTGGAATTTCTAAATATTAGTAAGGTGTAAAGATATTAAGGTTTATAAACTGTACAAATCAGTAATAACAGAAAAATTTGGGTCACTTTCTTCTGTCCGCGACTGGTACATGCTCTTTTTTAACTGTCCACCAATGGGACATGTGCATTACTTTATTTTGACGGCTCATACAAGATTATTTTATGCTGGAAACTAAATACAGTGACTAATCTACAAACAACATTAAGTCAGCTTTCACCTCGATTTATTAAAACCATTGCATGTATTCAAACGTACCGGTAATTAGGTGCCACACTCCCTCTCCTTACACTGTCCACTACTGGTGCTTTTACCTTAAGAGGGCGTTGGAGTCAATCCAAATTCCGCCTTTCTCCCATAAGAGCAATGTTAAAAGGGATGTCAAATAACTCTTTTATTTATAATCAGAAAATAATGGTTTATAGCTCTAAATAAAAGGTTCATCAAGGCGGATTTTGTTTGCGAGAGGAAATTTTTATAAAAATTTGTGGTTTTTACTAACTTGAAATAACAAAGCAAGTTTTTTACTACTTTTAAAACATTTTCTATAGAATTCTATAAATTATTTACAAAGAATCGATCTCGCAAAAGGAACGGGGAATTTGATTGTGATTCAAACACTATTTATTCTGAACCAATCGGACAAAAAATAAAGAAATTATATGACAAATGCCGGGACAAGTTTAGCATTGCTCTTATGGGAAATAAATCCAACATGGCGGCACTCCAACGCCCTCTTAATATGAAAAAATATTAATTTACATATTCTACTCATTGATATTTCGGGCACTGTTTACCGTCTGTATCATTTCCGCACGGTATGGACACAACTCCTCGGCCCGGCCTATCGCTATCGAGTGTTTGCGCGTGTCGTGCGCCCTCGCCGGTTCCCGTGGGTACCAGAAGGGTGTCAGTCCCCGCACGACCCGGACCAGACGAGTTTCGCTTTTGGCAAGTCACCCGGTACTTTCCCCCTCGACCCTCCTACTTGCCTGAGATATGCGCATTGACGGAAACTCCTCTCGCAGACCGGTCCGGCTAAAATAAGAACAGCCTTGACTTGACCGACAAGTCCGCCCGCGTCGCCGCCAACCTGTCGTCCTCATCTCCATGGAAACGCGGTTAATTACAAAAACAATTTCAAAACTAAATTCCCTGTCTTTCTTTGATTTATGATGAATCTTAATGAAGGTATGACATTTGCAGAGCCAAAAATTTTTTTTTTTAGCTAGCGTTCCCTAAAAGCGTTTTCGGTACGATGCAAAATTATCTACTGGAGTAGACAAAAATATTAAAGACACTTTAAAAGTTAAATTTAAATAAAGTTTTACCTAATGTGAATAAAGTAATTTACGTTGCACTTGAGTAATTCAACTGATAAAAACCTAAATCTGAGAGGGCTACAAAACGGAAAATAAGCTAATACAGTAATACTACTGCGAATCTATTTACCAAGGAAAGCAACATTCTACAATTAATTAAGCGTGCTTTAAATTGAGAATAACTTTAAAGCATTCCTAACTTAGAACATGATTCAAATCTATTCTAATGATCACGGTTAGTTACAATATGTGTCCATTATTCGCTCATAAAACCACCAGAGACATCGTACGAGAATCGAAAGTCAATTTACAAATCAACAAGTGAAACTAAACTGTGTAATGGGAAAACACAATGTTTATAGATGAATCGTGTCAAAGTCATGTATAAAGATGCGATGGGCTAACGAACGATGTTCACGACACTGCAAACAACAGCGAGTGATAGCCTGGAGGTGGCCAATAGCGCGATTAGCCTACATCTGGCGGGGAGAGGTGAGAGGCCAAGTGGAAAGTGTGAGGGCACCTGCGGCGAGGCTAGGCACCTCGCTGCGGCAGACCTGCCGTCTCATCTCACATCCCTACAGCAGACGTGCCTTATAGTGTGAGGGCACCTGCGGCGAGGCTAGACACCTCGCTGCGGCAGACCTGCCGTCTCATCTCACATCCCTACAGCAGACGTGCCTTATAGTGTGAGGGCACCTGCGGCGAGGCTAGACACCTCGCTGCGGCAGACCTGCCGTCTCATCTCACATCCCTACAGCAGACGTGCCTTATAGTGTGAGGGCACCTGCGGCGAGGCTAGACACCTCGCTGCGGCAGACCTGCCGTCTCATCTCACAACTCTACAGCAGACGTGCCTTATAGTGTGAGGGCACATGTAGCGAGGCTAGGCACCTGGCTGCCGCTCCGCAGATCTACCGTCTCTTCTCAATTCAATAAAGCAGAACTGCCGTGTCCACTCGTGGAGGATTAAATTATGCAAAAATTACATGAGGTTCAGTACAGTCTGGGTCTGGCTAATTTTCAATGATTTTGTCTTCATTGGGTAACCTTGATTTTCCAAAAAAAGTTACCCTCAGTTAACTTAGATTAAACATTGGACACTTAAAATTGTTGATTTAATCACTAATTAACTAAAGTAATAATTTACTAAACGTGCTGTTTAAAAGCTTTACTTTAATGTATATGGTGTATTTATATAGATGACTCAAATGTCAGTGCAATTTAGACTGTTGTTATAGTCTAGTAAAAAACCATGTGACTTCAATTACGTAATATGACTTTTCAGCAGTAAGCCAATAATCGAGATTTTTCGTACATTTGTTAGGCCTATATGTTATCGTTTTCACCTGTCTAAAATATTGTTAACTTAAATGCATAACGTTATATGAGACAACGAAAGTGAAGAGTTACGACCCTTAAAGGAAATAAACCCTTTGTTTTCTTTCTATTTATAAAATATATAATGAATTAAAATGTTTCAGGGCTTTGATCACAACATTCTTGGTTTTCCTAATGGAAAATGTTTTAGGCATACTATCCCCCCGCAAAATTAATTCCGGGTAACCTTTCAATAATAAACATGTTTTAAATAGTTTTTATTTTTTTTATTTGTAAAGTCGATTGATTTGTTTAAAAAGTAAATTTAAACAGGTAACAACACTGCATATTCCCTTAATCTAAGAAAAAAAATAGGTGAAAATAATAAAGTCTGGAATGTTTAGGAGCTACGTTGAGGCCGCTTGACTAAACACTAAACGGTGCGTAGTTGAAAAATTGGCCGTGAAAACTCATTGACTCACAGATTGTGTTACAATAATTTAAATAACGTCGCCGTCGCCTCGGCGTTGTGCAGCTAGGCGAGTCACACCTCAGGTTACGGTTTCCAAAAGTATCAAGTTCCTAAATGTCTTCTGCGTATAAAAACAATGCGGAAGACGTTCCAACAGTTCTTTGTATACACCTTTAAAAAAATCTAAGAAAAAGATTAATCTTTTGAAATTATAGATTTTTGCAAACACTGAAGAAAAATCCATGTGTTTTGAATATATGTTCCCTGTGTGTTTGAATTCGCGGTAATTTCTTTTATAATTGCTTTCACCTAATGCAAAATATTTATCACCATAACATTTTTAGCTTTCGAACACAAGGAGTACAGACAATGAGTATGGTGGGACGACATCATCCTATAGGTCTTACAACCAACATTCACGATAACCTATTAAACTGCTTTGATGAAACTACCATGCTGCCCTAGACAAATGTAAGGGATACTTTAATTAACATCCAATCATGTGTTTTTTTCTGCTGACATAAATTTAAAATATCAGTTATGTTCACCATTGCAGGTGGATGTATAATTTATTATTTAAGTTTATATTTAACTGATTCCATAAAAATAGTCACTAATTAATCTTGTTCGACAGTTCATTCTATTGCACCGCCATCAACTGTGTCATAATAATATAATTTAACATAAGTTCTACATAAGAACCCTCAAAGGAATGCCATAGTGAAACCGATTAAAATTGTGGGCTTCAACTTTTTGTACCTGAATTTAGGGTAACCGATATCAATGTTGGGGAATCATTCTTAACTCTACCAAACAAATATGCATGCAACGAGAGCCTGCTCCGAAATACTATGACTATTTTGGCCAATTAGTCGAACAATTAATTGTAACTATAGTCCTACATACTTGATCGAGGTCTAAATTAATTGAGCTACGCTTTTTATGTTTTCTTAGAAAAAGTTTCAATGTATCTTAACAGTCTCTTCGGTGTTTTATACCACCAAGAAAACTTCCTCGGGTATTTCTAAAAAAATTACTATATTTCCTTTTTTCTTTCTAAAGACAGCAAGACAGATTAGCATTTGGACGGTTTGTATGTGTTTGTGAGGTGTGTGCATGTACAGTTACCTGCCCTACTCGAGACAGATTAGTTTTGTGAGGTGTGTAGATGGTCAGTTACCTGCCCTACTCGAGACAGATTAGTTTTGTGAGGTGCGTAGATGGTCAGTTACCTGCCCTACGCGAGACAGACTAGTTTTGTGAGGTGTGTAGATGGTCAGTTACCTGCCCTACTCGAGACAGATTAGTTTTGTTAGGTGTGTAGATGGTCAGTTACCTGCCCTACTCGAGACAGATTAGTTTTGTGAGGTGCGTAGATGGTCAGTTACCTGCCCTACTCGAGACAGATTAGTTTTGTGAGGTGTGTAGATGGTCAGTTACCTGCAGGAGGGCGAGGACAGCGAGGCAGATGGACGCCAGGCGCCCCGGCTGGGACGACATACTACTCCTCATTCGGTCACTCTGTCTGCAACACAATGCAAAACACTTAAGTTTTATAACAATACAACAACAAATAACAATTTTTCATTCAACAAGACACTGTAATCTCTTCATAACTGGAGAACTAAAGCTATACACCTACGAATGAACATTGAGATGCCATCCTGAATTGGTTTTCACTTTCCCTGCGAATTCGACCTTAAGATTATGTGACTTTTCTTCAACACTAGATCATTCTTTATTTTTTTATACCAAGATATTTAATTGATAAAAATTTGATATGTAAATTTAATGTATTTAGAATTTTCTGGAAGAGACTACGTCGACGTTTTGGAATTTTACTGCCATAGCTCTGTTAAAATCCAAACGATCTTTGATTCCGGTATTGTGGAGCCTTAGAACCCAACATTAGTTTAATTTTAAGAAACATTTATTCAAAACTTCCTCAGCGAGACCGAGCGCATGTCCCTGACCTGACTATCGCCACATCGCTGTCTACCCTTATCCGTCATGCGGTCTGGGAACACCGATCGGGACCACTAATCAGATTCGACTTTCCTCGCCATCCACGATTATCAGGTTGTGCCGAGCACGATCTCCATAAGGAAGATGGGAGTGGTTGGAAAGTGCGTCTCGCCGAGCAAGGCAAGAGCCAAAGCAGCGACGGCCAAGGCAGGTGGTTGGGCCAATAAATGTAGCAGCGTTGGAAAGTGAGACCGACGACTCGCGCGGCCTCGCCAGATCCTACTGACCCACAGACTCGCTCGCATGGCCGACTTTCGTCATCTCACACACCCTGCCTTGCTAGACAAAGGTACTCTCGGGTGTCCGATAGGGTTACGGCCCTCCCACCCGTGTTCGGTTTCGGTACCCAAGTGTCGCCGGGTGACCCAGATCCACCTGTCCACCCGCTACGCCAAAACAAAACAACCATGGGAAAATTCGGAGCCTTCTAGGTATGAATTTGTATCTTTTTAACAAGTAGCTGGTAGCAGTAGGATCGTCTACGAATTTTCGTATAAGAGGATTTTTCTTGTCTACGTATCTTTTTGTGAATATTAATTGAGTGTAGAAAAATAATTCAAAGTTTAAAAATCAACTGTTATTTTTATTGTCAATGGGAAAAACATTCATCTTTGAAAAAAATCATTGTTTTATTCTCAGTTGTGACATTAAAAGTGTCGTTGGACTGTTGTTAGAAAAACCAATGATTTATACTTGAAGAGATCGCCAAAGTTTATTCAGATTTCAAGAGTGAAACTGGTAAGACTAAGAACTTGCAATCTCTAAAAGTGTTTTGGAGTAGATTACATAATATGAATTGTGGAAGTGTCTATTATTTTACAACACCATAGACATCATAAAAATGGCTATTTTAAAGTTTGACTCCCCAATAGTTTGCATTAAAAACTATAACGTCAGTTATTTAGAGTAATAAAACACACTACCTCATCCACAATCGCAATAAGTTGCGAGTACTGTACATGTGAACAGCAAAGACCTGTTTTTCGCATCCACTGGAAGTGAAATATCTCCCAGTAAATTTGTTTCGACTGCACAATTAGTCACGTAAGAGCAACAACGGTTGCACAAATGCTTTATATCCAGTGTAAACATGCAACACCAGCATCTCAATAGCGGGAGGGATCATGATGCCAGCACCACAGTGTAGAGAGTGGTAATGGCCTTCAGACTTGCACCAAGGATCCCGCCGGTTTTTACCGTGGGCGGGCTCACTGGAGTGTACCGGGGGGAGTGTGTTTTGTGGGGACCACCGGAAGACAGATGGTGAGCTCAACTTTCTCCAGTTCTGCCCGGCTGCCGCATCCGGCTCGCTGACCTTGGAGTGGCAACGGACTTTCTACAACGCGTGCACGCCGCACGCATCCACCCTGCAGGGGCAATTGAGACTGTCTTGTTAAAAATGACAAACGCAATTCAAGTACAAGAATAATTTGGGGGTAAAGAGGATTTTTCCAGCAATTATGTTCATTTCTGTTAAAATCTGTTGAACTGCGAAGAATATTTGTTCTCTATTAATTTTACGTTTTAAATATTAAATGAACTTTAGGAATAAATTATATTTCCTTAATACAATCCTGCCCTCTGATTTTGGATCATGATCCTGTAACACCCCAAACATTGAACTTGGTTCCATAAATGTAACGTATTAGAAAAAAGTGAGGGGGTGTTATCTACCAGTAAAGGTGATTGATTTGATTATGTAACATAGCAGCTAGGGGATTCGAAATTTTTAACATAGAGATGCCATGGTTTCGAAGTTTGTCACGCTAACCAATGTGATGATGACCCGTCCTATTGTAAAATTCGATTTAAGAGGGCGTTGGAGTGCCGCCATGTTGGATTTATTTCCCATAAGAGCAATGCTAAACTTGTCCCGGCATTTGTCATATAATTTCTTTATTTTTTGTCCGATTGGTTCAGAATAAATAGTGTTTGAATCACAATCAAATTCCCCGTTCCTTTTGCGAGATCGATTCTTTGTAAATAATTTATAGAATTCTATAGAAAATGTTTTAAAAGTAGTAAAAAACTTGCTTTGTTATTTCAAGTTAGTAAAAACCACAAATTTTTATAAAAATTTCCTCTCGCAAACAAAATCCGCCTTGATGAACCTTTTATTTAGAGCTATAAACCATTATTTTCTGATTATAAATAAAAGAGTTATTTGACATCCCTTTTAACATTGCTCTTATGGGAGAAAGGCGGAATTTGGATTGACTCCAACGCCCTCTTAAGGGTCATAAAAGAAGTTGGTAGAGATTTAGCTTCATTATTCAAGAAGGTATTTATACTTAACTTAAAACTTGTAATGAATCTGGAATTAAAGCTCATCTAATTCTCAACCATTTCAACGAGTCAAGATGAAATCTACAGATTCCCCCTTTTTTGTAGATCCATTTTGCATTTTGCAGTTTGGCATTTTATCGGTATTGATGCCTACACAGATGATGTAAATAGTCCTTTTCCAATTCGGGCTGTCTTCTATGCCGAAACTGTCGCCACTGACCCGCATAAAAGTGCAAGGGAAGTGCACGTCCACGCATGAAAGGAAACATGAGCAGTGTAGTATGTGGGTCGAACATTTGTCGCCGGATTAAAGAAACGTGGAGAATAGTTGAGAAGAGAGCGATACGAATTCTATCTGTATCTGAGATCAAGACGCGAGCGTCGAGCCGCCGCTTTCACCGCAACAATGGGAATGCCGCCATTTACTCATTGTTGTCGTTATCGGCGTCACTTTCACTGTCTGATAAGGCACAATACTGGAGCGCCGACCTACATGGCTTCCTCTTCCTCGCCGGCGCCTGCCGTGCGCACGCGTATTGTCAACGCTCATTATGACACACAATAGTCATGCGCGAGCCTCTTCACTTTCTCCTTCCTTGTTTCCAACCAATTCTGTGTCCCTCTAATTAAACTCATCTAACTCAGCAATGTTTCTAACTAGCTCATTTTCAAACCAGCGTCCTAAACTAACGATGTATTATTGTGAACTTACTTTTATAAAATAATTGGTATTTGGTCTGCTTTAATATTATTTTATACTTTAAAACAATTACTGTTTGTACCGAAGAAAATTCCGTACTATAGATTTTTAATTATTGTTTTTATATTATATTTTCAGAAATGAAGATAAATTGGGGCTGGTCCTGAAATGGTTTACAGCCGGTCATGACTTGTAAAATCCGGACAAGGATCCGGTTTCGGTCATACAGAACGGAACAGCAAAGAAAACACCAAAGTGTCCATGTTATAACCTTATGAAAATGTTCTATAACTACTAAATTGGTCAAAATTCAGCTGATAACTAACTATAAACCAAACTCTTTACATTATCAACCTGTGGTTCATTAAATATAGCAGAGATGAGTGAACAGAGCGAAAGAT
>CM061533.1:242113913-242261249 GCA_030545055.2 Neoaliturus tenellus | reverse complement strand
TCATCGTCATGAAATTTCTAATCAAAACACAAAACATGAGTCCAAATATGAATAAATAGATTAATGTGTATGACAATTTTATCTGGCACTTGATTCTTCGATGTAGAAGTAGAGCATAATTAAGCTGATAAATTGACTTGTCTACCATGGAAATAACCGATATTACAAATGTTCACTTTCTCTTCGTTCCGTTGAAAGTCAATGTGTTCATTTTTTTCCTGTACATATGTATTCAACTTATTCAATAAAGTAATTTAAACACTCGTACTACTTTTAAAATAACCTCAGAGACGTAAATTACTGTTAGAGACTTTCAAATTGTTTATTCTAAGTTGTTTACTAATCGTTGGCTATAAAAAGACAGTTCGCACCGTTTGATGGGTAATAAATATTACTTTATGGTCTACTAGATCAAGTAGATAGTAAAAGTCAAAATTCCAATCCAAGAATACCAGAACTGTTTTAGAGAACAGTTAAAATTTTATGAAGCGAAGAATCTAATAAACTATACAGCCCTATGTGTAACTGACTGACTGACTGACTTATATGGGATACGAATTTCTGACGTAACTATTTAAGCTAGAGACTTGAAATTTTGCATACGTCTAGCTTGAACGGTCAATGCTAAGTGTAAAATCTTAAACTTGCAAATTTTTAGTTTTAACCTACAAAAAAAATTCAAAATGGCGGATTTTCAAAATTGTAATTTTACTTTTTTGGCTCTAGCGGCCAAACGCTTTGTCCTATCTAAAATCTGAGGACAATACTACGATAGGGAATTTAATTTTCTACAATTTCGATCCTGTGACTTTTTATCGTATCTCGCACCGTTAAGCCTCCAGAGCGTTTTTAATGAAATGCCGTTTTCGTTTTTCGGGCTCTAGTGCCTAAACCGATGGTTGTACAAATTTTTTAAGGTTCATTTCGATAGATCTTTATAATATCTACAATTTCTTTTCCCGTATATTTTGCCGTATCTCTACTCGTTTACTCACAAAATTCATTTTTCACTTTTTCCGGATTTTGTGAACGTAAGTAGTGGGAAAACACCGGTTCTGGTCCACTAGATAAATCGTAATTTTAGTATTTCAGCTCTAGTGACCTAACGGTTAGTCTTATCTGAAATATGAGAGCATATTACGATAGGAAATTGGATGATCTACAATTTTGGTCCTTTTACTTTTTGTCGTACATCGCACCGTTAACCCTCCAAACTGATTTTTGTGAAATTTATATTTAGATTTAGGGCCCTAGCGACTAAATGGTTTGTCCTACGAAAATGTTTAAATGACAACTTTTATAGGTCTTTTTAATATCTACAATTTTGATTCTAACATACTTTGCCGTAGCCTATCTCTTTCCGTTCACTCTCAAAAAACATTTTTCACTTTTTCCCAGTTTTGTGATAAATAAGTAGTGGCTTTTGGACAACTATAAAGAAATCATAATTTTAGTATATTTTAGCTCTAGAGGCTAAATGGTTAGGCCTTTCATAGATTTGAGACTACCACGGTACTGAATTGGATGAACTACGATTTTTTTTCCTGTGACTTTTTGTCGTACATCGCACCAATTGCGTATATATCCAGTCTAATTTTTTGCAATCGCGTTTTCAGTTTTCCACTCTACTGACAAAACGATTGGTCCTATCGAAAAATGTTGCTGAATATGACTGGCTTACAGTTTTCAGAACATTTTGCCGTATCTCTACACATTAGCTCTCAAAACAGATTTATTACAGGACCAGAATAGTTACCGAAAACTTGAAATTGGGGACCTTACCTTCTTTTAAGAGACAATTAAAAATATGAATTCAGCTATTGTCGGGGCTGGTGTTACTAATTTACATACTTTTAGTAAGTTCCTCCTCGGAATTTAGGGAATCATTTTAAAACTTTCTAGTCTTTTGTGATTTCTATCTCGTTTATCAGATTTTATATTATTTCATTTTAATGTTATGTTATTGTTTTCACTGATTTATTGCAACAATTTTTGATGAATTTAAAAACTTTAATTATTATTGATTGTGAGAAGTGTGCATTAGCCTTTTGTTACTGTTTTGGTTGTGCACTTCATTGGTAAAGCTAACCTGTTTAACACTCGACTTTTTTATTTACAAACTAATTCAGCGAACACATTGGAGTTAATAACCCTCAACAAGCCCGTTCACTGCATCAAGTTTTTTCAGAAATTACGGAATTGGGGCAACAAATTAGGGAGTGGACCCTCCATTCAGCATAACACAAAGAATAAATAATTATTGTATCACACTCGAAATATTTTAACAAATTTTAACTACGAAGAGTTATTAAAACCGATTCATAGGAGATTTTAAAAGCTTTTCTAGCTATCGATTGTGAATTGTGTGTATTAAACGGTTTTGTTACTGTCTTGGCTGTTCAGTTCTTCCGCAAAACTAACCAATTTCATACTTGACATTTTTTATTAATTTACGAATTTAGGGATACCCCTAAGGGGGCATGGGGGCGGAGCCCCCATCGAGCCGTAGGCGAGTCCTAAATATATACTCCCGCATGGGTAACTCACTGATGTATATAAAAGTTCGGACGGAACCGTTCAAGCTAGAGACTTGAAATTTGGCATTCTATTAGCTGACACGATTTACATTCATTAAAAATTCTAAAAACTAGCAATTTTTCACTTTTAATATATAAAAAAGTAAAAAATATAGATTTGTCGGTAACGTAGTTCAGCCGTGAGACCGTATATCACCGTTGGGGTAACGTAGATCACCTTGCAGGTTTAGTTCTCGCTCGTGTTTAAATGATCTCTCTCAACTACACCCGTGTTCGCATTTATCATTGCTATTCAACATGGGCTTAAGCATTGTAAATCCTGATAATTTCGATGGTTACATACGGTACAGGGAGCGGGTCACGTCACCAGGGTGTTCCCGCTATGATTCTAACAGTAACAACGCCCAGTGTGTATCTAATGCAGCATGTGCCTTAGCATGGAAGTTCGTTAAGGGTGAATATTCATCTCCTATCATTGTATTTAGAAGTGAATCAACTTTAAAATTGAACTCAAAATATTCATAACTAATGCCAGCTAATATTGTGTGTTTCTTTAATGTTTTGTTGGCCCTTTGCCCTCCAGTTAGTTTTTAAGTTAACTAATTTATTTATGTGGTTTACCATATGTAGACGTTATTTTTAATAATGCCTGTAATATTATTTAGTTCCTTCAATATTGCGCATGCACATATCTTGGACGGCACCGATGTCAATAAAAGTACCAAACATAAAAAATAAATGTTGTGAATGCCAATATTATGTCTTTTTTTGTTTTTGTGAAGGTATTTATTTTTTCATTGATCTGCAAAATAGTTTATTCAGCTTAGCCATCCTACATTTTCATCTATTTTATCCAGATATTTTTCATACATTTTGCGCTAGGAGGGTGAGGCAAGGCATGGCGTCACATCCCCTGACGACTAGTTTACTACAGTATAATTGCTTTTAAAATCTATACTAGTACTCAGGTATAGTAGGTACGTAGAAACTACACATACACCAACACTCACAACCTAATCAGTACAGTTAGAGCATCAAACAAAATTAACAAGTTTAACTTAAAATATTATGGGAAGATTTTAAATGTTGGAGACTTGGTAAACTACAAATTCATTCGGCGAACACAACGAGGGTTATGGGGGTGGAGGCCTCAACTACCATGTTCAGTGATTGAGATTTTTACGGCAATTAAAGAATAGGGGCAACTAATTTCTGGGAAAGGGGGTGGAGCCTCCATATACCATAATACCTAGAATATTTGTATAGTCGATTATGATTTCACAATTCTCAATTTTTTTACAAACTAAGGAGAATTAGGATGTGGTTTTAAAAAACGAGCTACAGGCGATTTTCGTATTAGCCGGTTTTCTTACTGTCTTAGCGGGCAGTTCTTCGGTGGGCCTCACCTGCTACTCATTATCGGTGGATTTTTTAAATTTCTGATATCTTTCTTCAGTATTTTTTGCCTTTGATTACATACAGCGTACCTCAATTAAAACTTATAATTTTATTCCACTTTTATTCATTTTGAATACACCAACTACCCACATCATGTGGCCAAAATTTTAACACATATTAATTTTTAAGCATGATATCTAGAATATTTACATAGTTCATTAATATTTCACAACTCTATTCTGTCCCTACAATTACTTATATTTAAAATTCCCATGGAAGGTTTTGATTATTTTAGGTGAGATATTGCTGTACATTACATATATAAATATTTGTTGATTTCCCGAAATGTTTTTTTTTCTTTATACAAGAACCTAGATTTACTGTCTAAGGAGGCCTAAGAATAAACAATTATTTTATAAGTTTTCGTAAGTCATTATATGACAAACCCATTGTCAACATCAACACTCTTTATCTAAAATCAGTTTTTCCATTTTTCATCGGTGAATTTTACTAGGCCGACTATTTTTTTATTATTACAACCATGCACCTATAGTTCTTTTTTATCCAAGCAAGGCATTTAAGTTTACAATTATTAATGTGAACTTTTGCATCGATTTGGAAATGTTTAGAATTTTTTATTTATTTTCTTAAGTGGGGACAGTTTTTTTATGAACTAAGGGAGACTAGGGAGAAAAATAAAAAAAGGCATAAGCAATTTTCAAACTTTTTATTAGTATTGATTGTGAGTAAAGTTAAATTGGCAGTCCAGTACTTCAGTGGTACTAACCAGTTTAATAATTTAGACTTAATTATTGATTAACAAGTTTTTCACAATTTTTATACGTTATTTCCTTTTTTGTGCTAAGTAACCAAGATGCGTGATCCCACAACTTTTTAACACATTGGTTTTGTTTTAACCGTTTCTCTACCTTTCAGGTTTAAATTTGTAGCACATTTGAACATTTGTAATGGCTGATTTCTTTTGAAGTGAACAAATAATTTTTCTTACAAAAATGGACCTTTAAACACATTTAATTCAAATTTAATGATAATTCTATATTTTTGTACTTTTTTCATTGCATCAAGTTCTTAGTTGTGCGATGACGTAATGTCCCTCAACAATTCTTTTACCATTCCTTAAATAAAAAAAAACTCACATATAAATTGAAGATTAACAAATTAACACTAAGGTTTTATGAAATCTTGAACTTTGAGCTCTGGCATTCAAATCATAACTATGAAAGATATATCTATGACTTAACGACGACTCTAATTTGGGCTTTAACTACTCAGGGGCGACCTCTAAGGGGGCATGGGGCGTAGGCGAGTCTATAATATATACAGCCCCATGTGTAACTGACTGACTGACTGACTCACTGATGATCTTAAAGTCCTGAAGCGACCGTTAAAGATAGAGACTTGAAATTTGGCATGGATATTCTTTGAGATGTTACAATTTAGGGAAAATCATAAAACTACAGTTTTTTTTACTTTTAAACTATAAAAAAGGTAAAAATATATATTTGTCGGTAACGTAGTTCAGCCGTATCAGCGTATATCACCGCATGGTATCGTAGATCACTTTACAGGTTTAGTTCTCGCTCGTGTTTACATGATCTCTTTCAACTACACCCGTGTTTGATACAAATACTATATTTCATGTAAACATGAATGTCTCTATGTTGACGACGGTGTTTCGATGCATTGAGGGCGGGTTATTTCACCAGGGTAATACTTGCTTTGATTTATACAGTATTATGTCCAAAAACTACAAATTTTCAACTTTCAAACTAAAAAAATTCTAAAAAGACGAGGTGTCGGTAAGGAAGTATGTTGGTTCTTAAAGGTATCGCTTGGAGCGCTATTATAGTCGCTTAGTTCTCGCTTGTATTTAAATTATGTCTTTTAACTACACCTCTTCCTGATGCTTCCGATGTGATCACAATGTGATATACTTCGATTACTGTGTTCAATACTAATTAAATATTTGTTGTTTTATTTATATTCAGTGTTGTGTTTTCATACTCACTTTAAATGTGTTTTTTAGAATTTTTAATAACTTTTGAACAAAACCGTTATTTAAACGTTAAGTTCTCTTGTAATTTTCTATTTATTTTAGATTACTTATATTCAAATTCACCCCATATTGTGCTTAGGGCTGAGTTTCGCTCTAAACGAATATTTTGTTTATTTTCAACTAAGCATAAAAGGCGGTTGTTGTTGACATTCAAACCGGTAACACGGTATTTCTTTACACAATATAAAACCTCTTCTTGAATACACAATACGGCTACATTGGTCATAGCCAGTGTGACCGTTGCAGTGCCCAACACGGCAGTGCTGTTGTGGCGCATTTAAACCGTAACACTTCATTTTTTCCACAATTTCAAGATTTGTGTGACCGTTGCAGTGCCCAACACGGCAGTGCTGTTGTGTGGCGCATTTAAACCGTAACACTTCATTTTTTCCACAATTTCAAGATTTTCTTTATTACGTTGCTGAAAAGCAAATTCATTATACGTCTATATTCGTCATATCCAGTGTGGTTGTTGCAGTGTCCATACTATGGCTAATTTTCTCAACCAAAATATGACATATTTCAAATTTTAATTAAAAATATTGCTGATTTTGAAAGATAAAATTGTTATCGTTCCTTTTTTGAGTACATAAATGGTTGCTGAATATCTTGGACTCCCCGTGGTGGAACTGAAGCATCTTAGCCTAAACTTTATATTTTTATAAATACATAGTTGCGATATTTTTAGTACATACAAAAACATCTTTCTTTCGTCTTTGGGAACTAGAGGGTGGGATTGAACCATGATCTGTGCTCAATTTTCAAGGCTAATTATTGTTATTTGTAAGCAGTGTGTATTGGTCGCTTCTGTTACTGTCATAGCTGTCCAGTACTTGGTAGAATTAGCCTGTTTTATACTAAACACATTATATTAATTTTTCTCGTTTCATTTTCAATTTATTTTAGATTACTTATTCAAATTCACCCCCAGTTATGATCTCGGCCGAATTTCGCATTCAATGATTTTACTATGTAGCTTTTGCCGTGATCTTAAGAGGGCGTTGGAGTCAATCCAGATTCCGTATTTCCCCCACAAGCGCAGTGTTAAACGGGAAATCCAATAACTCTTTTCTTACTGAAATCAAAAAATAATGGTGTATAGCTCTAAATAAAGGGTTCATCAAGGCGGATTTGGTTTGCGAGAGGAATTTTTGATGTAGTGAAAAGTAGTGTTTTTTACTAACTTGAAACAACAAAGCAAATATTTTACGACATTTAAAACATTTTATATAGAATTTTATAAATTGTTTACAATGAATCGATCTCGCAAAAGGAACGGTGAATTTAATTGAGAATCAAACGGTATTTATTTCGAACCAATCGAACAAAAAATAAAGAAGTTATATGACAAATGCCGGGGACAAGTTAAGCATTGCTCGTATGGGAAATAAATCCAACATTGTGCCACTCCAACGAACGTAAAATACTTCGATTACTTTGTACAATATTTATTAGACAGTTGATTATTATCTTTCTGTTTTATTTATACTTAGTGTTTTATAATATATTTAAATACACACTTAAAATATTTTTTTGAGAATTTTAAATTACTCTTGAACAAAACTAACAGATTTTTTGATCATTTATTATTTTACAGGCCTCGATTTCCTATTGTAATAAATAGTAGTTTTAATAGTAGGGGTTTTCGCGGATCTACACCGTTTTTATTATTCATTATTATTTAGTTTATGTTGTTTGATTCTCATTTTCGCTCATTGATTTGGATGTTATTCGCTGTTTCAGGGATTTAAACGTTTTTCATCTATTTATTGAAATTTACAAGTTTTTATTTGAGTTGGGTGAGGCTGGGGATTATGTCAATTTTCCCATAATTGTATATCTATTTATATATAAAATGAATATAAATTTAAAAATTTATATTTAGCTACCTAACAGAGAAACATTTGTTACTATAACTACTTCTACTAAATATAATGATGGCAAACACAACAACTATAACTCTTTGAATTGAATTTTCTTTTCATCTTAACACAGCAACAATCGTCTAACCTAAAGTATATATTTTTACCAGCATAACACCTAAAATATTTACATTAATAATAATATTTTCACAGCTCAAAACCTTTTAACGAATTCTAATTACGAAGGGGTATTAAAATTGATTCATATGCGTTTTTAAAGCTTTGTTTACTATTGATTGTGAATTTTGAGTATTTGACGTTTTTTTTACTGTCTTGACTGTGCAGTTCTTCCGTGGAACTAACATATTTTAAACTTGACTTTTTATTAATTTACGAATTTAGAGCAACCCTTAGGGGGGCATGGTGGTCCCAACTAGCCTGTTCGGTACTTGAGACTTAAAGCAATTAAAAGTTCGGGGCAACCCCCTAAGGGGGCATGGGGGCGGAGCCCCCATCGAGCCGTAGGCGAGTCTATAATATATACAGCCCCATGTGTAACTGACTGACTGACTGACTCACTGATGATCTTAAAGTCCTGAAGCGACCGTTTGAGATAGAGACTTGAAATTTGGCATGGACATTCTTTGAGATGTTACAATTTAGGGAAAATCATAAAACTACATTTTTTTTTACTTTTAAACTATAAAAAAGGTAAAAAATATATATTTGTCGGTAACGTAGTTCAGCCGTATCAGCGTATATCACCGCATGGTATCGTAGATCACTTTGTAGGTTTAGTTCTCGCTCGTGTTTAAATCATCTCTTTCAACTACACCCGTGTTTGATACAATTATGAACATGAATGTCTTGTGCAGACAACAGTGTTTCGATGCATCGAGAGCGGGTTATTTCACCAGGGAAACAATCGCTTTGATTTATACATTGTTAATGCCCAAAAACTACAAATTTTCAAGTATCAAATTAGAAAAAATCTAAAAAGACGAGGTGTCGGTAAGGAAGTACTTTGGTTCTTAAAGATGTCGCTTGGAGCGCTATTATAGTCGCTTAGTTCTCGCTTGTATTTAAATGATATCTTTTAACTACACCTCTTCCCGATTATTATTCTCAATTGGGCGCTTAGTTGTTTGCGTATGGTTTTCTTCTGATTGCTGTGTCATTATTGAAAATGAAGTTTATTGAATCGAAAGCGTATCTTTATATTCAGGTGTTGTCCGCTTTGATTTCTATATTAATTGCTAATAATATTTAAGGTCTTATTATATTTACTAGACTTTAGTTTTCTCATGATGGAAAATTTCTTGTATGTTTTCGCACACAAAAATACCTAATACAGTAATTGTAACTTAATTTTTCTACTATTTGTAAGCTGTCTCTCTATTTGAATCCCCAGATTGAATAAAGCGCTTCAGTTGATAGTTCTGGTGCAGTTTTACTTTGAAGAGTTGAACGTGTCCCAACACGTTTGACATCCGGTCTTTGACCTATTTGCTGCTGTCCCATCAGGCTTAGATTTTAGTTTAGGAAACGATTGAACATATTAAGTTATAGAACGATTGGACTTTCCATTCTTACCTTCGCTAACATTGACCTACTTCCGACTTTTTTTAAGACCATCTACATATCTGATGACCCATCAGGCTGAGAAATATTACAATAACCAATCGAAATAAACTCAATAGTAATTTTTCTCGCTGCCACTTTGTCCGTCAAATTTCCTCAATGCAGTGCTCTCACCTAAAGTCTCGATTAACCCTATTATTGTTGTAATTGAAACCTATTCTATGCTTATCAATTATTGTAACTCTTTCAGTATATTTTAATTTAACCAATAATTCTTTTTTGGCCATTATCTCACAATTGGTATTCTATACTACCATTGGTTTACTACCATTGGTTGAAAATGCATAATGTACGCCGATTTTATGGTTCTTAAGTTGCAACTTTCTTTATTTTAAGACTATATAAAGACTTGATTATTACACCTAATACCCTGTGATCTATTACATACTACCAGGGCTCTATTTTTATTAATTTTCTGAACTAATATATATAACATTTTAAATTGTTAAATTAATAATTGCTGATTTTGAATGATAAAATTGTTATCGTTCCTCTATGTGGTACATATATGATTCCTGCGTTTCTTGGCCAACCCGTGGCGGAACTGAAGCATCTTAGCCTATACCATATTTTTTTATTTCAAATATCTTGATTTTGTCCCTTTTTTCTTCTATTACATACAACGATCCTCTATATAAACTTATAATTTTTTATCTTTTCAGAATACAGCTATTACCTCAATCATGTGCAATCATAATCGTATCTCCCAAATTTTTACACAACAACTTTTGAGCATTACTATTTACATAGTTCATTAATATTTCACAACTCCATTATATTTTTTAACGAATTAAGGGAAACTAGGGAGTGGGATTAAACCATGAGCCGTGGGCAAATTTCAAAGCTTATTATTATTTATTGTGAATAGTATGTATTGGCGGCTTCTGTTACTGTCGTTGGAGTTGAGCCCTCAACTAGCCTGTTCATTGTATGAGGTTTTGACTGTAATTTACGGAATTGGGACAACCAATTATTGGGTTGGACCCTCCATCAAGCATAACACCTAGAATATTTACATAAATAATATTTATTTCACAGCTCAATTTTTTAACTATTTACAAAGGAGGGGTATTAAAACCTACTAATAGGAGATTATTAAAGCTTTTTTTAATATTGATTGTGAATTTAGAGTATTAGATGGTTTTGTTACTGTCTTGGCTGTTCAGATCTTGTGTGGAACTAAACTATTTCAAACTTGACTTTTCATTAATTCAAACTAGGGGGCAACTCCTAAGGGGGCATGGGGGCGGAGCCCCCATCGAGCCGTAGGCGAGTCCTAAATATATACTCCCGCATGGGTAACTCACTGATGTACATAAAAGTTTGGACGGAACCGTTTAAGCTAGAGACTTGAAATTTGGCATTCTACTAGCTGACACGATTTACATTCATAAAAAATTCTAAAAACTAGCAATTTTTCACTTTTAATCTATAAAAAAAGTAAAAAATAGATTTGTCGGTAATGTAGTTCAGCCGTGTTAGCGTATATCATCGTGTGACGGTATCGTAGATCACTTTGCAGGTTTAGTTCTCGCTTGTGTTTAAATGATCTCTTTCAACTACACCCTTGTTTGAAACAAACTTTCTACTCATATAATATTACATGAGTTGTCATGTAACTGATATTTACAGTAGTGTTTTTTGGAAGTTTTAATTGCGGACCACGTTGGCCTACTAGAAATGAGAACTTATATTAGTTTTCCGCCATTGCGGCCAAAACGGCTTTCCCTAAACATACCTGACACAATCACAACGAACATCTCTCATTTTACTACCACTTTGTTTAAATTATACATAAGTCGATATACAGAGCGTGAAGAAGGGAATTTTTCCTAATTTCAAGGGTTTTTATTGATCCACTGCGAAACATTTTATTTAGTTTAGCTGCATGTAGCTGAATTTGGCGTTTTGCTTCCCCACAAGCTTGAAGTTTTGTATTAACTTAGCTTGACAGTGATGTCAAAATTAAATTCATAGTATTTAGAAGTGTAACTCTCTGAAAAAATTGAACTACAAAGAATTCATAATTATTTTCAGCTAATACTATGTGTTATTCTTTAACGTTTTGTTGCTACTTTACCCTAAAGTCAGCTTTTAAGTTAACTTGTTTGTTTACGTGGGTGGTTTACCAAATGTAGACGTTACATTTAATAACGACTGTAATATTATTTAGTTCCTTCAATATTGCGCATGCACATATCTTGGACGGCACCGATATCAATAAAAGTACCAAACATAAAAAAATTGTGATGAATGCCAGAATTAAGTATTTTTATTTTGCCTGTTAGGCGAAACTGGTTGTTTTACAATTGATTGTTATTCAACTGATTGTTTTGAATATTTTGTTACTTAGTGATGTTTTACATTGTTTGTTACTTACTGACCTAATACTTTGGCCTCCAACTACTAGAGGTAGATTTGCAATTTGTAACTAATATTTTAAATACTTTCGCCAGTAATCATAGTAATATTGTATTTTATATAAGCTTGAAGTTTTGTATTAACTTAGCTTGACAGTGATATTAATGGAAATTGAATATATTTAGAAGTTAACACTCTAAAAATATTGAGCTTAAAAAAATTATAATTAATACCTGCTAATACTCGTATTATGTGTTTTTCTTTATAACCTGTTCAATATGAACGAATTACTCTATTACATAGATTGTTTGTGAATTAGTAACATAAATCTAACTTATTAACATTGCACTTTTTGTAGTATCTCAAATCGTTATTTTAAGACCGTGTTGCAACTATTATTATTACTAAATTTGATATTCAGCAACTTGTTAATAGGTCTAGCTACAGTTACATTGTATCTGAATTTCGAATTTTGCATTCACTGAACTTAATATCCCTGTAATTTCTACAGGATTTAAGAGTAGTAACTAGAATACGGTAATTATTTTTAAATTATTATTTCATAACAAACATTTTTATTTTTCAACGAATAGTATTTTTGTAAATAGTCTTTGGCGGGTTCCAAACCGTTTGTTCATGTTTTCCTATTTTTGGTTTTTGTGAAATCATTTATTTATTCATTGATCTAAAAAATAGTTTATTTAGCTTAGTCATTCTACATTTTCATCTATTTTATCTAGTTTATTTTTTCAATTATTTTATAATATTAATTTTATCTATATTATGGTGAGCTATACGAAGCTTGTGCGAATATTTTTAACATATTATTTTAGTACTGTAAATGATTTTGCGGCAGTAACGCCTGAAAAGATTTTAGGTCTCATTACGTTTTCTAGACTTTTAGTTTACTCATGCTGGAAAATTTCTTGTAGGTTTTCGCTCGAAAAATTACCTAATACAGTAACTATAACTCTTACTATTTGTTTGCTGTCCCTCTATCTGGATCCCTAGATGGAATATAGTACTCAGTTGATATTTCTGGCACAGTTTTAATTTGAAGAGTGATGTCCCACACGTGTGTCTTCCCTTCTTTTACCTATTTGCTGTTGTCCAATCAGGCTGAGATTTTAGTTTGGGAAACGATTGAATTGAACGTATCAAGTTATTGAACGATCGAACTTTTCTCAGCTGGGACATTACCTTCGCTATCGTTTACCCAATTCCGACGCTTTTCCTTTTTAAACCATTTACATATCTGATTACCTATCAGGCTGAAAATATTATAATAACCCATTGAATCATATTTAATTAAACTAAAATGTATTCCTTTCGCTGTCACTTTATCCGTTAAACTTTCTCAATTCAGTGCTCTCACCTAAAGTCTCGATTACATCAATTATTGTCATAATTTAAAACTATTCAATGCAACTTCATTATTATACTGAATATTACCCTGAGATTTATTAAATACTACGAGAGCTCTATTTTTATTAATTTTCTTAACCGTGATATTTAATATTTAAAGTTGTACATTGCTGATTTTGTAGGATTAATTTATCATCGTTTCTTTACAATGTAAAATATGGTTCCTGAATTTCTTGGCAACCCTGTGGCGAAACTGAAGCATCATAGCCTATACTAAATATTTTTTATTACAAATGTCTTTCTTTTGTCTCATTTTTCTTCTATTACAAGCAGCGATCCTCCATCAAAAATTATAATTTCATTCCACTTTTATAATTTCAGAATACACCTATTACCTAAATCATGTGCAATCATAATCGTATCTCCAAAATTTTAACACAACAATTTTTAAGGATGAATATTTACAGAGTTCATTAATATTTCACAACCCCATTATATTTTTTTTACGAATAAAGGGGAACTAGGGAGTGGGATTATACCATGAGCCGTGGGCAATTTTCAAAGCTTATTACTATTAATTGTGAGTAGTGTAAATTTGCCGCTTCTGTTAACTGTCATGGCTGTCCAGTACTTGGTAGAATTAGCCTGATTAATACTAGAGCCATAAATTACTTCACGAATTTAAGCGAACCCCTAAGGGGGCATGGGGGCGGAGCCCCCATCGAGCCGTAGGCGAGTCCTATACTATAATACGAGCAAAATCTGAAGGGATGTGTGTGCCACGATCTCGAAATCTAGCGGACGGATTTTGCTTAAACTTTGCATTTAAGAGTGTTTTGGCACAAAAATAAGTTTATAAACAGCCTCAATCCCGGGAAAAATCGAATTTGGTCTAAATTTAAGTTTAAAAATATTAATTTTTAACATTGGTCTTATGGGTTGCTATTTTGGTAACGAAATAACAACGAAAGGTAAACAAAAATAAAGGAACATCAATGATAAGAAGACTTTTTTAACAGCTGATAACTGTGAAGAGGTATATATAGTTGGTTGTTGGTGGAAATTTAATAGATGTATTATTATGACACAATAACAAAAGTGAATTAAAACCAACGAGCAAGGCTCGGTTAACCTGGTACTTAATTTTATATGAATTCAACACAACCACAAAATTTTCCCTTTCTCCTTATGTATTTGTCACTTTCTTCAAGGGGCAGAAGGGTGAACCCATAAGAAGTGCTCTTGAATAACCAAAAGCATAATGACTCATAACTTTCCTTTTCCTAATTGATCGCCCGCGTCCTTGGAGACATTGTCCTGTCACTTTCCCCTGTGGGAGGACGGTAAGGATGACACGGGAGTCCCACAATGACCGGATGTGGTTGTGCAAGACCGTTGACGGAACCACGACTGCTCGGTTAGTTGACACTGCTGCCAACGTTGCCTCACCACGACACCACGACACGCGTGGCTCATGCTCTTGTTGCGATATGTGTAAACACCTCATTGTGTTGGGTCGGGGAAGGCCATTCTTGAATGAAAAGGAGTACGGCCATGAATGTGAGCTATTATAATGTTTCACAACTTCAAATTCTTAGAGCCGGTTTCTCAAAGCAAGTTTGAACCAAAATTATCCATATGTTTAACATTGAATTAAACTAGTTTAACTAAACGTGTATATGGCCTTATATTAAAATGAAAAGGGCGAAGGAATAAAATAAACAGGTCTCTAAAATTATTGGTTTACAATATCACGTGCTAGTGATCATATACTTATTCTTGATGTTTTGATTGGGGAGATGCAAAATGTTCTCTGGCGCTATAAATGGGAATCCCTCAAAGAGGGATCCCTATATAATGAACTTTAGCAAATGTAGGCTACTGATATAAGCTAAATTGAAGTCTTAGTGCACAAACACACAGAGAGCGCTGACGCGACGAATTACATAGGTTAAATGAAGCTCGTCGTATCGCGTCACTCTCTGTGTGATCGTGCATAAGCTTCAATATTCTGCAAAAATACTGATATTTTTTTTTAACAAACTAAAGGGCAACTGACAACCTCCTCTCTTAACCGTCTCTTTTTCATGTACGACTTTTATCGGATGATGACGATATAAGTGATTTCAAATTACCGTATCTTAGTTTTTACTCTTTATTGACATTTGTCAAGCAAACACTTAAGAATAAAAATAATTATAAACTTCTTAGAAAAGTAAAGTAAAGTAAACTTTCCATACGTAGAAAAAAGTGCGTTGCAAGTTTCACGTATAACACTCGTCTAAAAATCTATCTGCAATCCTCTCATTCATTCCATCTTGAGATCCTCATACAATGAGTCCCCGTCCTAGAGAGTCCCATTCACGAATCCGCGGGGGGGGGGGGAATCCACGACTTTTAAATTACCCCGCGGGTCCCCGTCTCCAGACCCCGGGCCCAACAGCGCTGCGGTTGGCGGAGGCGGAGGCGAATTAGGGGCCTCGTCTCATTCATTAGCGGCTGTACTGTTATGTTTGTCGACGTTGTGACACCTGGCTCTCTCCACCGACCGCTAACACACAATCGCCCCTCCACAGCTCCAGACGTCTTTGACTCGATTGTTTTTGCATATCCGGGGCTACTTTTAATTAAGTGCTCAGTTACGTTCTTGCTTGTAATGACATGGACTTGAGCAGCCTATTGAGACAGCTTCAGACAGCTTTAAAGAGCAATCGGAGGCAGCGAATGATTGAGTGACATTTCGCGAACGCGGATCACCGAAAGAAGGATTGAAATAGTGAAAGGTATCATACAAATTTATTTCTGTACGGTATCAATGTTTATATATCAATTTTATAAAAGTTAGATTGTAATTTTTATGAATAAGAGTTTTTTTTTTAATATTACCGGAAAATTAATAATGAAATTGTGTAGATGTATATGATCTTCAGATACACGCTGGCTATTTATGGTAAACCCTAGCTACCTATTGCCTGTTAAGAGTCTTTACTTTAACATTGGCATGCCTTGTGATTTTTGACGTCATCCAAACTATATGTATGAAAACAAGCACTTTTTGTACGAGCAATTTTTTCTGTTAAAGGATTTTGTATTTTTTTGTAGAATATGGAGTTTTGGCCACCAGGGATCAATTGAAGTTGACCCCCTTACCGTGGAAAATCCGGGTTTCATCCTAGATTCCTTCAAAATTCCTGTGTTGTCCGAAGAATGTTTGTAGGAACTAAATTGAACAACAATCAGCTGATAATTTTAGATATAAGCCGACGTGTAACATCCTTGACAGTTGGTTAAACAAATATATACCAAGGTGCAGCACCCTCTGGCCTCGCGAGTGAGCGAAGCGAACGAGCTCGTCTTCAAAAGGAAGAGGGTGAGTGAGCAGAGCAGACGAGCTTTGTCTGAGAAAGGACAGTGACTCTTAATGTTGAACCAAGCATAATATCCCCCTAGTACTTAATAAATGTATCGTGCAATAGCTAATATACAAGTCTCCCTAATATTAAAAGAGGAAAAAATTACTCTGCGGTTGCTATTAATGTCAACCCGCATCTCGTTAATGTCATAAGTATGAAACTATTATTTGCTCAAACAGTACAAAAAATCGCCTGGAGATGTGACTTACTAGCGTACAACAAGGTGTTTCAGGAGTGTACTTGTTGCTAAAAACCGAGCAATTTATTTTGATACAATACTAAAATTACATTTAGTTCTAAATCAATAACATCCGACCAAACCAACATTGTGAATATCAGTAGTGTAAAAAAACTACACTTAGGCCCACAGTATCTAGAATATATATATAGGCCTATTTACAGTTGTGCATTAACAGATGTTTGAAATGCTCAACCCAATCCCAACCCAATCCAAATGCAATTCAAATGGGAAAATTTCAAATTTAATTTTTTGATAGCGCCCTTATTTTAAGTCATCCGATACTCACAAATTTTTGGCGGAAACAACTTTTGACCAAGCCCTATTCATCGACACCAAAAACTTGGAAATCGGTTGAGAATTGTTGGAGGAGTTCTCTAATTAAACCTTAGCGTATTAAATATGTATAGATAAGAGCAGGTTATATATTCTTTTAGTACCGTTTTCTCTTTCTTTTAGTGAAGGCAATGGTCTGTCAAGTCTTTTTACTTATACAGTGTATATTAAAATTTAGATCGTTTCAAGTGATTTATATTAGGTTATATTTAAATCTACAAATTTAATATAACATGACTTTTTAAATTAAAAAATAATATTTTTCAATCCTGGAACAAAAATTAACCGAGAAACAACTCAATCTACTTTCAAAACACACGCAGCTTAATCCCGTGACAGTATCTCCAAATACATAGACACTAAACCCAACAAAGTACCCAGCCACGACGAAATAGTTAAACCACATCCTAGTCAAATTAATTCCCCCTCGTCACGCCCGCCGCCCCACCAGCACTGCTGCTGCTGTTGCTGCTGCTGCTGTTGCTGCTGCTGCTGCCGCTGCTGCCTGGACCTCCGCCACGTACCTCCACTTCCACTTCCACTTCCCGCACCTCGGACCGTGAAAGCGTCAACGACCACCAACTCGGTGTCAAGGTCGCCACACGTTCTCCTACCCCAAATCCTCCGCGGCCGACCTTCAAACATGAGTTTGTCCGAGTGAAACTTAATAACAGTTTGTCGATTAATGTAGTCGGTGTCGGTGTCGGTGCGGCCGCGACGATCGGGGTAGATTGTTTCTGTAATTAGAGTCGCGGTTTGAGGCACAGTGGCCGAGATGGGCAGTAGCCTAGGCACTTCCAGGCACACGCCATAAACCTCCGGACGGTTAATTGGTAAAGAAAGTGGCCAATCTACAATTAATTTCTAGGCTCTAACGCCTAATTCGAGAGAGCCACTCTACAAACCTGGTTAGTGGACTTGGTGGTGGTAAAGATTTTTGTATGGAAGTTTACAAAACTGTTATTACTTAATGTTGTTGAAATAAACCATGTCAGATGGTAACAATATTCTTACTACTTATTCGTAAGAAACGATCTCGTAACCACTTTGTGAGACTCTACAAGGTACTTAAAAGATCTTCTCACTATCAATATTCGGCTCTCCTAATCAAAACACGTATTTTCAAAGTAACCTTTTTTAATGATTATACAGGGTGTCTACTGATATCTGATTTTGGAATTCCAGTATATTTCCAGTATTTCAAGTACATTTTTTCAAAAAATTCCAGTATCACTCGCGAACTATTAACCTGAATATGGAGTAACAATAACAAAATTGTATACATGTAAACAAATTTATTGACCTTTGTATTAAGAGATCACCACTGGTCAAAATTCTACCAAAAAATCACCTGATTTGGACTCTAATTTATTTAATAAATTACCCTTCTTCCATAAGATTAACATTGAAACTTTGAAAGCCTCTAGGGGGTACCCCTGTATGAATTATAATGGCAATTCTGTTCATCTACAGGATGAACCTGTCTAACAGTATGCACGGATTTTTTTTACGATAACACACAACAATAAGAAAAAAGTAAGGAAATAAACATGCTTGCCTATTAATTTATAGAAACTTATTTATAAGCTTAATCTTTACACAAATATTTAGATTTCTTAATTGCTTAGTTAATTATTTGAACAGAACTACAAAGTTTTCTGATTTTGGTTTACAAACATACTTTAACAACAATAATAACGGGTGAAACATTTTTACATCAAAATGTACGGATCAAATGACAAAATCTATTTTTTATGCGTTTTAAAAACAACAATTTCCAGATATCTATTAATAAAATTCAATTATTCCAGTATCTATTTTTAAATCCCAGTATATTTACAGTATTCCCAGTATGGAAATAAAATTCCAGTATAATTCCAGTATTTCCAGTAATTCCAGTATCAGTAGACACCCTGTTATACTTTTCATGGAGGATATTTAACGTTATTTCTCATTTTAGTGAATTTCCCTATAGGGAATATTACGGTAGTAGGCCTACTCATGGTGAGACCTAAGCCCGGGACCATGTTATTTTTTCGGTTTGAGATCCCTAGAGGGCTAAAGACACCGTTCGTGCAAATTAACAGATGTATTGTTGTAACGTTTTAGCTATGCTGTTTTTCCTTTATTTTCCCCTTAGTCTGTGAGACAAACATCGATTTGAAATCTCTCCTATCATCCTGCAATCTGTAGAATTCACAATTTTTCTATGGAGGGCCAATTTTAAATGTGAATGTGAATGAAGGATGAGTGTAGAATGGGTGTTATGCCTTGTGTTGCTTTGCCACTATCTAATACCATCAGCTAACAGAAACTATATCAGAGGGCGCCACAGATAATGCGAAACTAGAACACCAGAAAGACATCGAGAGTTTATCATTGGCGCTGTTTCTCTCTTGTTTTGCATTTTGAGTTCCTAGTTATTTACGCTTTTTAAAAGCTAGAAAAGGATTAATTTTACACACCATTAGTTTATTAAAATATAAACATATTTTGTAAGTTGCGAGGTAATTGTAGTTTCATTCTTTTATATAGTGACCGAGACATTTGATAATAAGACATCCCATAAAAATGCTTTGCTGCCAATAAATTAATTCTCTAAGATTATTAGAGACAGTTTCAAAAATGCTACACATAACTTCAGAATTATAAATTACTTACTGGCTGCCTATTATTGTTGATAACCTTGGTAACCAATAATCATTCAACAATTTAAAAGTATTAAAAAGTACGTTTTATCTAAATACAACCTAGTGGAGGCAAGTTTGTGCAATGGTGTTACCTTGTTTTAATTAATGATATTTAAAAATCGACGATCACTTAAATGAGAAGTACAAAGGGTTTTAAGACGAAGGTTGACAAACCATGCAATATCGATATTTATCCTATGAACAAGGACCGAATGAGGTGTGACTACTCTAGAATGTGAAGGCCTACTTGATGATCAAGGACTAAATCAGTAGGACTACACACGTTGAAGCTTGGCGGTAAGAATAATTTTGCGTAAATCTGTTCAAAGTGCAATAAGGGTTTTAGGGAGAAGTTCAAAACATATTGTAATATTGGGGTAAAAGGTTCTAAAAACCTCTAGTCTACATTTTAAGGACTTATCACATTACTATACAATAATTTTATTTACAATAATTTATTGCTATTTGAGTTGCGATTAACTTTATTTGAAGTTAATTTGTCCTCACATTTATGTAGTGAGCTCTAATTTTGTCTCCTCGCCATTTCCGCCATGTCTCGACCCCACTCCTGACTCTTCAAGCTCAACGCAGCAGATCAGTTTCAGCGCTTACTCCCCTCTTCTTCCCCCCGTGCCCTCTCTTCGTCGCGTCTCGTTTTTCCTCATCTATATCGTCTTACATGTTATTCTCGCGCACCTTTAGTTAGTATTCTCAGGTTGTTTAAAGATGAAAACCCATAATCACTATTAAAGTTCAAAGGTTTTCGTTTTCAATAGAAAATTGTTATGGAATGTTTCTACGCTCTAGTAAGTAAATAAATCAATTTTTGTGAACTTTTTTATTTTAATTGAAGGTGGTTTTTAGCAGACCTATTTTACAAAGAATATACTTAGAACAATTAACTTTGCACTGTCCTACTTATGACTAATGCTTCCAAACTTTTGTTGTTCGTTGCTAACCTTTTGGAATGTAATCATATGGGCGGTAATTGTTCGTTAGGAATGTTTGTTGATTGTATGTGTTCGCCGGACATGTTCACCACGAATGTTCGCCCAGTGCGGACGCGGCTTTAGGAATGTTTGTTAATTTTTTGTGTTCACCGAACATGTTCGCCACGAATGTTCGCCCAGTGCGGACGCGGCTTTAGGAATGTTTGTTAATTTTTTGTGTTCGCCGAACATGTTCGCCACGAATGTTCGCCCAGTGCGGACGCGGCTTAAGAACAATAACGGCGTTGCACACATTGCTGTTCGTACACAGCATATACAAATCTTGAATACCGATACTGTTCTCTTTTTCCTTTTGCAATAGTTTACAATCTATTTTGTTAAGGGTTGTCATAACACAACGAGAACTTTTTCTTTTGTCAGCTATTTAAATAGGCCTACCATATTTTAAGACTGAAATGTTTCTAAGTAATGGCAAGTTATGGTAAGTCAGCCATAAATCTATTGTAATCGAAATTTCAGCTCGACAGGCAGACGGCTACTGGCGGCGCTGCAGATCACGATTTTAAAAGTCGCGACTTATTCTTTAAATCACTTTTCTTTAATATACAATTCGTCTATACCACTATAACAGTATCTAGTTTTTTCATGGTTTGCGAAATAGTCAATAAAAGTGATTACACACTGTAAGCCCTCTTTTTATTTATAATCCGGTTTCGCACATTAAACTACATTTTTATACAGGCCAAGTTTTTTCTTGCCTCTTCTAGTGTGAGTTATCGAACACATCAGCAGGAATTCGGGAAATCCCACGGTTCTGGGTCACCGATGGCTGGAGATTAGGATTATGATAACTGGTATTTAATTAATACAAACTTAAAACAAGATATTTCCATTTAGAACTATAACGTTTTATTTAAATCAGTAGGATGTGTGTCATAAATACTAGGTTACGTCTAGTACAGTTTTACGGTGATTTGATTTTTTGAATTGTTGGTCGTAGATTTCTGGAATGTATTTTACATAATGCTGTTGTCATTACTACTGACGCATTAAGACACGACACTAGGAAAAAGTGATAACAAAATTTTCTATGATGTATTCTGATTACGTTTATTGTTTGTACAGTTTTATTTTTCAGATATATTTAAAAATATTTTAAGTATATAATTTGGAAAGCTAAGTTATCATCAATTTTACAAAACGAAATTGCCGTCAAGCAATTTATACATTTATTAATCAAATTACCCGACCGCAAATTGCAATCACTTGGGTTCCTACCACAATATCTGGAGTCACAACCGAGTTTCCAGACCTTTCAAAGATTATTGTTAGAAATAATTTTATAATCAATTAAATTTCAACCCCACATTGTTCACAAAGGGTGGTTTGAATCTAAAGATCATTAATGATATAAGAATAATTAATATGACAGAAATGGGAATTTAGCCCTTAACAACCCCATAACTTTTATTTTGATTTTTAAAATATTATTTTTTAATTTCATTCCACTTTCATCTTGCTACTTAATCCAAGATAAGTTAGGATCAACCAATCTTCATTGAAATTAATATTTGCCCATCTCTTATAGCTCTTATTCAAGGATATTATACTGTGTGAGGTGAAAATAGAATATAATGTACTTTTATAGCATTCAATACCTTATTCTCATGCCTTATTCTCGTTTCACCAAAATGCAAAACGAATAACGTGTACTAGTTAGCTAATGTTTAGTACAGTACAATGTACTCACTGTAGACAATGTACCCACCGATGATGAACAAACCGGCCACTTCCTTATGGGGACTTGTTTCCGAACTCGCGCCAGGGATTAGCATCGTAATTGATGACGATGACGAGTTCGCGGTTCTCGCGGCTAATTAGATAGAGGCAGTAATGACCGCAGATGTATGCGGGACTGTAAGTGGGCAGGTGCTCGTGAATGCATCTACTCTACTTAATTTGCACGTACAATATACTTAACTAGAGATCGCCAACTGGTCGAAACTCGACCAAAAATTCTGTTGATCTTGAGGAAAATAATTTTAAAATGTTTTATAAATGAAACATCTGTTCTTCCTTATTTGCTAGCATTTGCTATTACAACAGCTGTCTAATGATTCATTCAATTATCCTCCTCTCATAAGATTAACATGGAAACTTAGAAAGCCTGTAGGGCGTAGTCCCATGGACGGATGCGAATTTAAACCCGATTCTGCTCATCTACAGCCTAATACCTTTCTAACGGTATGCGTGGATTTGTCCTACGATGCACACAAGTTGAGAAAAAAGGAGGAAATGAAACATGCTTGCCTATTAATATATAGATACTTCAAATAACTCATACTTTGTGTAATATCGTGTTGAGAATGCCCCTATGCTAATTGGTTTTATGACAATCGATATTTCGTCACTGTTGAGTTTTATTCCACAAACGAATATTTCGATGAGGTTTTTGCTACGATAATTGAGATTGGAGTTTTCTTACATCGTTGGGACCAAATTAAGGTTGAAAACGTTAACATCTACGAATTTTGGCGTTAAATAACAAACAGTCCGGTACCAGGTTAACCAAGCCTTGCTCGTTGGTTTTTATTCACTTTTGTTATAGTTTCATGGTAATATTAAATTTCCACCAACAACCAACTATACTTCTTCACAGTTAACAGCTGTTAAAAATTACTTTTTTAAACTTATTAGACCAAATTCGAGTTTTCTTGAGATTGAGGCTGTATCTAAACTTTTTTTGGTCCTAAACACTCTTAAATGCAAAGTTTAAAGGAAATCTAACCGCTAGATTTCAAGATTGTGGAACACACATCCCTTCAGACATTGTTCGTATTATAGTTTAGGAAACTTTACTAAAAGGAAATAAATCAACCAATAGTGCAAAACAAAGGGCAAGCAATAATAATATAGGCCTAATATTTTATGAACCGAATAAGTTAATGTTATCTTGATGAAGCGTTGTTCTACAAACAACTGCAAGCACCATGATAGAGTTGGCGGATAAAGCACGCGTGTATGTAGTAGAAACTGTGTACCTCATCCTATTATCCCAGGCACGCTACAGGCTACATGCCGTAGAGCGGAACCGGCCGAGCACTAATAAACTACCAGTTACTCTACTGCACACCGTGCACTGGGCACCGCGATAACGAAGGCACTTATAAACTGGGGTAGTTGCTGCAGTTGGGGTCTTTTTTCGAAGCTCGAAGGGGATACCTAAACCCAAATCGGTTGTTACCAAGCGATTTCGTGAATTAAGAGGGATGTGAATAGTCGGTCTTACCAACATTGTGCACACAGAATGTCCCAAGCAAAAAAAAAAAAAAAAAAAACATTATATTAGACCTACTTATTACCTTTTGGCTGTTACCTAAAGCTACGTTTACACGAGGAAGAAAAATTGCGACAGTATTTGCGCGAGAATTGTTGCACAGTCTAAACACTTTTTCCGGAGAGTCGGCCGCGAGCTGGTCCGCGAGCGCTCGCGCGAGCTGCTATTGCGGATTATTGCAACAGTTGGCTGATATCCATTTTCACGTGAGAGCTCTCTATGCAATTTTGACTCTCGCAAATGGTCTTGCGAGTCAGTGCGATGCCGTCTTCCAGAATTAAAAAAATATGCTACTGCACTTGGGATTGCTGACCATTGGGAGATAGTTGGGCAGAGCAGGATTTACATATGGGCTAAAAGTTCCATAGCCCAGGGCGGTAAACTTTTGGAGAGAAAGTTAAATATATGTGTATAATAAACTAGAAACTGGAGAAATATTTTATCACAGCAGTAATTTTTAATCCTTTTGTGCGTAGTAAAAGCGATTTTATTCTAGAGAACATGTATAATATAGGTTAAGAGAAATAATAAATTGTAGGCTAATAGTACATGAAGAACGGGGACGTGGATAATTTGTCTTGCGATCACTTAGCGAGGCGGGACGCTGCCGCGCCGCCCCGTACCGGGAGCGGGACGAGGAAAAGTATCTTATAGTTATATTACTAGTTATATTAATATGCACTATTAATATAATAATAGTATAGCCCCATGTCAAAATGCCAAAAAGTATTATGGGAGTAGTACAAAATAGAGTAAAAATAGGGCTATCGCATTGCTAAACTAAACTTGTATCCTTACAAATAGGCCTATGTTCTTTTATTGCAAGTATTTTAATTTCGATTATTGGTTTAAGGCATGTATTTTATCAGAATATTACAAGATGTGTTTAGTGTAAAAAAACATCATACTGAAGAAAAAAACAATTAGGAGAGTAATTTCTCTTTCTTGCTATAGTTTGCTAGTAATTTTATTACCTGATTAATTAAAATGTATGAGTAAAATAATTATTTAATTTTAAGGATACTTTGAAAGTTTAAATATAACCTTAGAGCCTAAAGAATCGTAAACATACTTATTGCTTGAAAACTAATAAGATTTTAAAATTAATTAGGCCTAGCCACCCTTCAATTTTTTAATGAAAGCTTCATTGTAAGTTTGTTTTAATACAGTAATAACAAGTAAAGTACAAAGGAAAACCAAGTAAATTAATTAATAGTAATTTATTGATTAATTTTTTATTGAAAATACATTACATAATTGATAGCTACAGGTATAATTATAATGCACTAGAGCAACTAAAAAACACTGGCAAACAGTTCAACTCGCACTAAAAGTGTCGCTAAATATCTCCCACTGCTTGATCGGGCGACAGCGCGAGCGCGAGAATTGATAGAGTTAATGCATCCCGTTTAGACGTGCAAGTTCGAGTGTCGGACACTTGCACTTCCTGCTCGCGCCACCGCTCGTGCGAGAAGCTCCGACACTGCTCGCTCACCTGTTTACACGAGCAATTTTCGCTGTCGGATAGAAAACTTGCGCAATTTTCTTCCTCGTGTAAACGTAGCTTAACGAAGTCGGTTTGTCCACTGCACTGGTCGATTTCGATGTAAGATTTATTTACTAACACAAAATAAAATAGCTTGACACAACTTAACCTACTATATCGGTCATGAAATTTGCTAACCTAACCTACTTACCGACTTACAAGAACAGCTGGTTATTTCGGGTTATTTTAAGTTTGCAGTCTTCACAATAAATCCCAATAAAAATTTGCAGGCCGTGATTAAATTATCATGTAAATTAAAAATTATGTAGGTGCTATCTGTTTATTATTTGCATTGAAATTAACTTTAAACATGTATAGAAATGTGTATTCTGTTTCATTGTTTTGGAAACAAGATCCTGAAGAGTCGATTATACTTGATATAATACGGGAAGCGGATTATATCAATTAAATAATTCCTAACCATATACTGTTTTGAGACGAAATAGTCATCATTACAATATGACAATCAACCGAAAAGTCCTATATATTACAAATTTCTGTTACTAAAATATAAAAAATGAACCCAAATCCGAGATTAGGGATGAGCAACGTTGAAATTTGAATTTTTATGATTAAATTTCAAGAAGCTATTCAAAACCCATCTTAAAATTCGTTGGGTGGCACTTCAGGTGGAAAAAGTTTTTCCACATCAACGAGTTTCTCACGAATTATTCTATTAACTTTTTTATGCATTAGTTACTTCAGGACTTTAATTAATAAAAGGCTTTTCAGGGTCTTTATATTCATTGTGCATGTAAAAGTCTCTTCAATTGTATGGTGCATTCTATTTGAATTCCCATTGCTCCCCTAGCATTTCAGACTTTGATCGTCTTTTCGGCAGCAGCACAGACAACCATCGATCGGTTTACCCCTCGGTATCGGTGGTTGGTGCGGTGGTTGGTCCGGTGGTTGGTCCGGTGGTTGCGGTGGTTGCGATGGTCGGCGAGCGGCCGGTGCGGTAGGTGTGACCTTGTGCGCGATGTGGAGCAGGCTAGAAAGTGGGAGAGAGTACGAGCATTCCACACACCGAATTCTGCTGACCCCCATTCTTGTCTAATATCGTACCCCTCCCGCTCCGCCACCCTGTCCATCTATTCTGGATCATCCACGGCGCTCTGATCACTGTTTATCCTCTGATTACGATCTGATGGGAGCAATCATCTGGCCTCTCCATGTCCGGACCCGGCGCGGCGGCGGAGGATGACCTGTTTGTATTCTCACGTCCCTGAAAATTAATACAGTGATTACTAGCAAGATAATAGCTTAATTTATAGGGTGTGCTTAAATGGGAGACTAAACGTTGATTTGATGCTCTAAAATAAACCTGGTAGCCACGAATTGGGAATACCGGATGGTTCCAAAGAAATAATATGGCGTACAATTTTGTACATTCTATGGGTATTTTCCACTCATTTGCATGTACAACAGTGGGTTTCCCACGACAAAAACAATTTGGGGAACTATCTAAGTCGTTTAATGTCTGTTGGAGCTTGCAGAGCTTTTATAAACTACTGAAAAGAATATTTTGTCATTAAAACGGAAAGGACGTACTAGAGAGCAGTATGATTTAGTGAATAATTTTTAACCTGCGTTTAAATCTTTAAAAAGTGAAAAATATGAAAACTTTTTACTTGCTATATTATTAAAAGTACCGGCTTGACCGAGCCTTGCTAGTAGGTTTTAATTTACTTTTGTTTCAGTCATGTTAATTAGGTTTCCACCAACAACCAACCATACCTCCTCACAGTTAACAGCTGTTTCAAAAATAATGCTTTTTATTTTTTTACCTTTCGTTTCTATTTCGTTACAAAAATGTCAACCCTTAGGACCAATACAATGCTAAAAATCAAAATTTCTAATCTTAATTTCAGACTAAATTCGTTTTTTTTCTGAGTTGGGGTTGTCTCGAAACTTATTTTTGGACCAAAACAGTCTGAAATGCAAAAGAGTTGGAGATTATGGAAGATACCACAAACACTCCTCGTGGTATAAAAGACAGCCATGTGAAACGTTATTATAATAATAATAATAGTAGGCATTAAATACATATTTTTACAACCCATACAATAACAAGAAAAAACCACGTATTAAAATATTATATGTGCACTTTTCAGTTTTAAAATGTTAAATATTTACTGCATGTGGCGCAGTCAGGACGGCGCGGCGGGCGCTGTCCCCTGTGTCCTTCGCCTCTCTGGCACGTAATGCACGTTTTAAATTAATCTATAAATCGATCCAAGCATGGCTATTATGATAAAAATAATATGGGATAAAAAGTATTTGCAGATAAAAAATGTTACCCAAGATTTAATGCAATGACACAAGGCACTATCCTTTCAACTGCAGCCACAATCCTGTGCCTTGGTTCCCGTAAACTCTGTAGTCTTACCTGGAACACAAAATCCTCAAGAATCCCCGTGCAAAATATCTAGGGAGTTTCATGAAATGTTGGCAGAGTTATTTTAAAACAAACATGGCATTTTTATTTTCTTATTTATATTAAACTAGCCCGGACACCATATAGTTCTGTTCTAGGATAAGTGGTACTATATGAGGGAAGCTGTGAAGAGTATTTGATTATTAAAACACCCCTTACTGTTATTAAACATCTGTTTGTTGTGATCTCTTAGAGACCTTTATCTGTTCATCGGCTCTTTACAAAGATTGCTCAATACAAAGACACTAATCACTCTTTATAAAGAAACCAAGCCTGCAATAGCTCATTAGTGTTCCAATATGCCAGCCGGGGTGCCAATCTTGCCATAAGGGGATGACGGAGTGTCAGTGGGTTTATTATGGGACCTTGTTGCATTGCAGCCACTCACAAGGTTGTTTCGAGTCATCATCTCAGATTGTCTTCCATTTCCGCTAGTCATCACATGGTCTTCCGGTTCTCTTCTCCCCTCTCTCCTCCTCTCACTCATCGCTCTTGTTAGCACTACATATTTTCAAGAATCTTATCAGAAAATTTATTTTAATTTAACTTTATATACATATTTGTTTTGTGTTGACAGTTTTTATTATTTTATTTGGTCAAGTACCAGGTTAACCAAGCCTTGCTCGTTGGTTTTAATTCACTTTTGTTATAGTGTTATAATAATCAAGCTATTAAATCTACCAGACTCTTTATAGATATCAGCTGTTAAAAAACTGCTTAAAATTAATGTTCCTTTACTTTTGTTTAATTTTAGTTGTTATTTCGTTACCAAAATAGCAACCCATAAGACCAATGTTAAAAATTACGATTTTAAAACTTAAATGTAGACCAAATTCGATTTTTTCTGAGATTGAGGCTGTTTTTAAACTTATTTTTGGGCCAAACACTCTTAAATGCAAAGTTTAAGCAAAATCTAACCGCTAGATTTTGAGATCGTGGAACACACATCCCTTCAGACATTGCTCGTATTATAGTATAGGATTAATGAAAAAAATGCTAAAAAAATCATTAGCTTTTGTTTTTATTTTTGGTTCTTTTTAAGTTGCAGTCCGAAAATTTAACATTTTTAATGTTCTTCCAATATTATATCCCAGGAGCTTTGGCCATTACAAGGAAAATATATGTACTGCTCACAAAAGCTAATAAGACAATAATTTTACTGTGCATTCTATCAAGTCTTACATTCACTAACAAGACAGAAATCGTGTTTTAAGACGTATTTCACTGTTTCTTATTCATATATAAGAATGAATATATGTATATTAATGTAGTAGGACTTCTATCATAATTATCAGATTTTAAATAAAATCTGAGGCCTATTTGTTTTATTATTCTGTTACTTTAGTACTGTTTAGAAAATCTTTACTGAACATAACAACTAGGTTATCTTATTTGTATTATTAACCATAAAAATTTGTCCTAAAATATTTTTAGTTTTGTAATTATATACAAAGATTCTTATAATATGTTTGTAATATGTTTTTCTTGTAGTAATATTTTCTTATAAACACAAATATTTTTAAAATTAAAAGAAAAACGTGACTAATTTACACAATGCTATACATCTGAGAACTGAAAAAGGCCATGGTTGATACATTCTTCGTACTCAGATGGAGTAATCACGTGCCTTTAACGTTTGCTTTGTGTTGTGGTGGGGTCCCAGTGAGCCAGAGAGCTAACTGTGACTGCCATAGGCTTTTCCCTCTTCAGTATACGCTATAGGCCTATTAACCTAAATGTCAACCAAGACTGATTGTAAAATTCATTGTTATGAATATTTTTGAAAATCCTCTCAACAGTCTACCACTTTTTAAGCCCATCTTTAACCATACCGAACCACAAGAGGCGCTAGGGTATTGAACGACAAGGTTGCGCAGCGCGACTTCAGTGCGTCCACCCGTTGGAGTCTCCAGCGGCGCGGCGGCGCAGCGCTCAGCACGGTAGGGGGAAAGCGCATGGACCTGCGTCTGCAGTGTTAATGTCCCATTGTCACCCCGCGCTGCCCGCTGCCACATTAGCATCGCCACCGATGATCTTATCCGGGTCAGCTTTCCACTCAAAAGCCAACGCAAAAGGCCATCCCATTTTCGATTCAGAATTCATGTCAGCGCGGCGATGACTCGCGTTGAGTCATGCGCCAGTTATGAGTACCGTGAGGTCTACAACGGTTCTTTTAATTTTCTCCCGAATAAATTAGAGGTTTTCTTTAAGGTTCGTCAAGAATATTAAAGCCGTACAATCGTACATCATTGGAAATTTCTAATCTGGAAGACCATCAGATCATTGGATATTGTTACTGTACACGGACAACATGGAAAAGAACCGTTCTCCCCGTAAGCAATGTGTGTAATGCATTATTTTTTAACAACTCGAAAATAAAAATTAAAACATGGGATCAAGGAAGTGCTCTTAATGATATTGTAAAAATAATTTATGAAATTAGAATCCATATTGTCAAATCTATATCTATACTTTAATACGCTAAGGGGTTTTTTTTTTTCTTGAGAACTCCTCCTACAATTTTCAACCGATTTTCAAGTTTCTGGTGTCGTTGGATAGGGATTGGTCCGTAGTTGTTTCCGCCAAAAACTGATGAGAATCGGACTAAAAATAAAGGCGCTATCCACCATTGAAATCTCAAAATTTTCCATTTAAATAACATTAGGATTGAATAAAGAATTTTAAACATCTGTTAATAATCAGCTGTATATATGTGTTGTTTTGGTGATTAAAGATATTCACAATAGTGGATTGGCCGGATGTCCTTGATTTTGAGCTAAAAGTAACATTTGTATTGTATTAAAGTAAATTGCTCGATTTCGAGCAACATGTATACTAGTTGATCATAATCCAGTATTTAAGTTATGTTAGAACATAAAATTAATCACTTTTTAGGACGTCGATGCTACCATAGAGTATTTTCAAGATGATATGGATGAAGGATGAGTGTGATGCCTAATGTGGCTTGGTTGCTGTCTAATGCCAACCGACTTTTTAGATAGGGTCATTAATTAATAGCTCAAAAACACTGGCAGCTGGGTCCAGTTTCGAAACTTTAAAATGTTAAATACTTTTATAGCAATAAAACCGGCAACTTCAGCTCAGTAGGCGAGCTCTATTAATTTCTCAACTTATTCCAAAAGTTAAAAATATACAGTAATCTGACACATTACAATTTGATCCTGATTAATTAAATCTTTTAATTTTAATTATCTTTTTCTTAATATTATATAATATTAACTTTATAATATTAACTTTATTACCCCAAACTAAGCCCAAACAATAACATTCGAAATAAAATCTGGTAAGTGGATATTTTTTAATATAATATTCATCGTCCCTCGATGAAAAAATTAGTTACCATACGATCGAGAAAATAACAAACAACCAACTCGATTCTCGTGCGCCATTTTTCATAGAAGTAAAAGTTCAGAAGACATCCGTAATAGGCTGTAAACGCTACAATAGCCCAGGACGAAATGTAGCAAAACCACATTGAAACGTAAACATTTCAATGTCACTCATAACAGAGTGGTGAAAACAAGATACATTGGAGAGGGAGAGCGGGAGTTTACTGCGTGGAATGAGACATAAGTAGAAGTGGAGTGACAGATCTACAATGGCGAATAAACAAGCTGACCCGCCGTCGCTTCCCATGGCCCAGATGCTGGGAGTGGTGTGGATAATGCTGGGACCCTACGTTAATTACATTGCGACCGGGCCATCTTATTGTTTCTCCTAATGGTTGAGAGACCACACCGTAAATTGATACAAGGCGGGGCCGGCTGAATTAAAATAAAACTTTCTGGAATTTCCCTGAAATTAGCTTTTTCCTGGTTTGTTTACGTCCATGAAAGAGAGAGTACTTGGGAGCCGAGCATTTGCTGAGTAAACTTAGACAATTATTTGAAGTCATAGTAATATAAGTCAGACTGTACGATGAAATGCCAAGCCCAAAAGGCTTTTTTCATTCTAGTCGAGCTCGTTCGCTTCGTTCACTCACCTTTCAGGATGTTTTAAAGTAAGCCTAAGGGCCGATTTCGCCAAACACGTTTTACTTAAACTTAGTTTAATTCGATTTTAACATATGGACAGTTTTTGTTTAAACTTGCTTCGAGAAACCGGTCCTAAGTGAGCTGCACTCTGATGTGTTTGTTGAAACTGTAACAAGAATTTACCTCTACGCTCACCAGGTGATTTCATCATTGTTGCCATTTCTTTCGTTTTAAAATTTAATTTCGATTCTTCAAATTGCTTAGTTGTTATAAAATTTTACCTAACTTTTATTTAACCAAATAGTCATACTCAACTAATCACTAAATACTGACTAAATAGTAAAAAAGTACTATTGAAAAAGACATTATCAATTTTGTATACTATAGTATCTTTTAGTAGTGTAGTTACTGTTGCTGCGTTCTTGTGTATGTTTGTTGTAACACATGTTGAATCTGTAACACGAGGATTCTACAGCTGTTTTCATAATTCTTACTAATGCTTTTGCTTTTAAATTCAAATGCAATTCTAAAAATTGATTAGTTGTTATATACTTTTACACAAATCCTATACTCTAATACGAGTAAGGTATATATGTATGAATGTATGCACGCACAGATCTCAAAAACGGCTCGAACGATTTTCTTCAAACTTTGCATATAACTTAGTTCTGGGATAAAAATAACATAAATACAATTCACTAGGCCAGGAAAAATCTTATTTCCCTATAATATTTACTTGAAAAAAAAATTAACATTGGTCTTATGGAGTTAAAAATCAAAACAAAGAAAAATAATTAAATCATCTGACTCAACTGTCAAAGTGTAGACCATGTGTCCCAGTATAAATAAGTATTTTTGCATGGCAGCCGTTTACTAAATTGTTACCGGTAAATGGTTCTACTGTATAGTAAAAACATCATTTTTTTAAGCGTACTTCAAAATGCTGACTATGAATGTTTAGGTAAAAAAAGGCATGTATAAGTATAAAACATCTAATCAATTTGTAGAATTGCATTTGAGTTTAACAACAGTACCTTGTGTGTATGTATAAGGCACAAATACATACATATATACATACATTCATTCATACACACACACACACATACATACATACATACATACATACAAATATATATATACCTCACTCGTATTAAAGTGTAGGATTAAAACGAAACAAGATTTTTTCTAGCATAAAGACTGATATAAATGTTATTTTTATCCCAAAACTAAGTTATTTGCAAAGTTTGAAGGAAATCGTTTGAGCCATTTTTGAGATCCGTGCGTACAAATATAACTTACTCGAATTAGAGTTTAGGATAATAAGAGTATAAGATTTAATGGAAATAACAAATATAATAATTTAAATATTCATGGTTAAAAAGTTACTGATGATTTTATTTTCATTACTCTATGGCAACTATAAATATTATAAAAATACACAAAATAGTAATGAAACGAGAGTTAATTTTATAGCATTATTAATTTTATACCATTGGCTGGGTTTTGATAAAATTTCAGTAAACCACCGGGGTTGGTAGTTGACTAAATGGAATTTATTCAGAATTTGGTATTCTGAAATATGGGCAAAAATTGCATTGGCATAACGATGTTTTTAAAATTGCAAAATAAGTTTTACAATTTCAATGGTGGATTGAGTAGGTATAATGGTAGTAACGATTTATTTTACGCTCTCTTTAATCATTCAAAATTGCAAAAATGACTTAAACATTCTAAACTAATATTATTTTGGCCATACTGCCAAATGCAGGAATTACTATTTCATTTACTATTAATATTGCAGGAATTACTATTTCATCATTCTATATCAACCTCGATGGTTTACTGATAATTAAACATAACCCAAATATCATTAATGGTATTAAATCACGCCTCTTTGGCTATTTTGTTTATCTTTATACAATGACATTGTTACCGAAGAAGACCAAAAATAAAGTCTTCAGTGACTTTTCGGTCACATTGTACTCATTTGATCTCGGTTTATAAAATTGGCCCAAATTGAATAAATACCAACAATGTGCATCAAAACATTTGTGAGATGATTAAGACACATTGTCACATTGATAAGACATTTGAAAAGAACAATTATGAGACGTGATACAGGTATAGATTGTCAAAAAGCTATAATTCACTGTAGTATTGAATTATTATTAAGTAGCCATTCAAAGGTTTATTACATAGTACCAGGTGTTTTAATTCACATTACTTATAGTGTCATGTTAATAGATCTATTAAATTTCCAACAACCAACTATACGTCTTCACAGTTAACAGTTGTTTCAAAAAGACTGCTTAACATTAATGTTCTATTACTTTTTGTGTACCTTTCAAATACCTTGCCAAAATAGCAACCCATGAGACCAATTTTAAAAATTAGGATTTTAAAACTAGAGTTCAGACCAAATTCGATTTTTCCTGGGATTGAGGCTGTTTCTAAACTTATTAATGGGCCAAAACACTCTAAAATTCAAAGTTTAAGCAAAATCTACCCGCTAGATTTCGAGATCGTAAAACACACATCCCTTCAGATACTGCTCGTATTATAGTATAGGATTCCATATTTAATCATATTTAGCGTATTTTAATCAATTCCTCAACATTCTTGGTAAGTGATATCGATTACACAAGTGTACTTTCCATTTTTTTTTTTTTTTTATTATTATTCAGATAAGTATTTTTTTATGGGCCACATTGTACTATCCATGGTAGAGGCTTAAATTAAAATTAACATTTTATTCATGTCCTCAGAGTTCCCCTCTAGGTATGAACAGCCTATAACTGTCGGTTTGTTCATTCATAACGGCGAACATTTTTCAAGTTTAATGCCAAGGTGACTAGGAAGTGAAACGGGCACATCTAATGAGGATGACGGAGGTATGTAGGTGTGACAATGTGGCGAATGTACCGGGGCTGAGACAATGTGTTGACAAGGGGCCAACTGGGGCAGCGAACTGACGGCACGCGCTGAGTCAACCCGGTCAAAACACAAACTTTCCAAACGAGTTGTATCGATTTTATGGTGCCTTATACAGCCTCATATCCCCAAATTGTCTTTTGATAAGAAAACATGGTCAAAAAATAAATCCATAAAGATTTGGATTTTCTGTTTACATGCAGGTCTAAGTAATTTATTTCCACAGAAATAAAAAAAGTCAAGAGAAACGCCATAAACTTTTATATCCTGATATTGATAAGCACTGGGGGGATTTATATCTTAGGGGTGGGGGGGGAGAGAATAAGCACGAATAAGAGAGAAAGAGAGAAATTTGGAGAGAAGAGAAAGAGAATTCTCTCTTTGGGCCTGATGAGGATCAATATCGCTTGCCATTTTCCATCTTTTAATATATTTTCCGTCTGTACTTCTTGCAATATAAGTATAAATATATTTTTCCTACCACTGCATGGAAATAATCGCATTGCCACACCTGTAACCCCTATGCAAAATAGTTCATCTCCGGTTTCCGTTCCTTTCCCACTCTAGAGAGGCAATGATTCTTTACCGCACGCTAGATCAAACAGCAATTTTAAGTCAGCTGTTATTACAAGCCATGCTACAGCTGTTATTCATTGTTGTCGTTTAGTAATTGCTTCTTTTTTAGTTTGAGGTTATGTTTGATAGTTAACAGTGTGTTCCAACAGAAACAAATCAAAAGTAATATAAATGACATTTTGTATACAATAAAACATGTAATCTGTAGCAATTATGTTGGTAGGAAAACTCTTTTGTGTATTACGAGCGTAAATAGTCTTTGCCGCTCTCGAATTGTTTGGCCGCACTCAGCTGACGCTTCGTACGGCCATCTACAATTCTCGAGTGGCAATGGCGTACTTTACGCTCTTATTACACAAATAGCTATTTGAGTGTTGTAGGCATTTGTTTTTTATTTCTGAATCAGAAAACAAAAATAGCGTTTTTTCTGAATTTCTGATTGCGAACAACACGTTTAATGCTAATAAAAAAGTGCTTACTTCCATTTGCTCATCATCCAGATAAATTTTCTTTGAATAATTTTTTCTCCACTTTCAATATTTGAAACCTATGTATATTTTTTGACATTGCAGTTACGCATTAGTCGTTACGACAAACGTTGATTAAACATTACGCCTCCCGCATCACCCAAGTATGTTGCAATATTCGAAGTTTTGTTTTGAGTACTTCAAATAGTACTTTGTTGAACTCTTTGCTACATTCATAATTTGATACTCTTTTTAAAATAATAATTGCTTTTAACAGCAATCATAACAACAAAAATTCCTTTGAATTCGCAAGAACTGGATGATTTACAGCCTATTTGAAATGTACTGACCATAACACGATGTATTGTGTTGAATTAAGTACGTCCGTTACCTGAAACGGAATGGTTTTGTTTGTAAGAAAATATAGAATTATTATTAACTAGTTACTTCAGTGATTTATTAAATTAATAGTGTAGGTTATTTATAATTTTAACCATTTGTTGGATATTTAGAATTTTTAAAAAAAAGTTTGTTATTTGATTTACCAAAACTCATTTTTGTGTAAATTATAGAATCGCACACATGGCCAATCAAGCTCAGTTCTAAATCTGGAGCCTCACATTAATTTTTATATCTATCTATCTAGCCAATTTAATACCCAAAGGGCTTTTTTGTGTTGAGAACTCCTCCTATAATTCTCAACCGATTTTGGTTGTCGTTTTGGTTTCTCAAGTTTTTGGTGTCGTTGTATAGGGCTTGGTCTGTAGTTGTTTCCGCCAAAAAATGATGAGAATCGGACTTAAAATAAGGGAGCTATTAACATATTAAATTTGAAAGTTTCCCATTAGAATAACATTGAGATTTGTTTGAGCATTTTAAACATCTACCAGTCAAGTCTGTGATTGCCTTCAAGACGTCTCACCTGACCATCTACTTTTTGCATGCAACGGGTATAATGAAGACAAAAGGAAAAAAAATGATCAAAGATTTTACAAAATTGAAAGTGGAACTCCATATAATATTGTATCTATTCTATCCTATGAAAATCTTGAAGTTTTGGACATCATCTTCCAGTTTATCAAGAGTGAAAATATCAATTTGTAACATTTTTGTGAAATTTGTAATGAGTTTGTTTATTTGATTGCTTTGTGGTAATTTTCTATTGTTTAGTTTTGTGAAATCGTAATTTTATTAAAATTGTGGGATTGTCATGGCATTTCGTCAATTAGCAACACCTGCTACTAGCCGAGATAAAGAGTTAAATTTTTTTGTAACATCTGTTAACGTACAGCTGTAGTTTTTTGGTGACCACTGACATTCACAACATTGAATTGGTCGGATTTCATTTATTTATAACTAACTAGCTAACAGCCCGTCAAAAATGACGGGTAACTTTAATGATGGTTAGTCGTGAATTTGACGTTCACGTTTGAAAATGATCACAGAATTTATTAATACACAGTATTAAAACTAAAATTTTTCCATTTCTTTAGCAATGTGAACAGTTATCCCTATATTAATAGGCAAGCATGTTTCTTTTCTTCCTTTTTTCTCAGCTTGTGAGCAACGTAAAAGAAACCTGCGCATACCGTTTGAAAGGTCTTGTACGTTGATAGGTCCTGTACGTTGAAAGTGTCTTGTAGATGAGCAAAATGATATTTTGATTCACATCAGCCCCCGAGGCTACGCCCTACAGGATTTGAAAATTTCATTGTAAATATTATGGGAGAACGATAATTGATTGATCATGAAACAGCTGTTTTAATAACAAATTATAGCAAACCAGGAAGAACAGTTAGTTTTATCTATAATTTTTTTTAACTAATTTGCTCAAGATCAACTAAATAGTATTTGGTCGAATTTCGACCAGTGGGCGATTTTTCTAGTCTTCTATAATAGGCAATCATGTTTATTTTCCTCATTTTTTCTCAGCTCATGTGCATTGTAGGTGAAATCTAATATATTATCGCATACCGTTAGAAAGGTCCTGTGAAGATGAGCAGAATCCAATTCTAATTCACGTTGGACTCCAGGGCTGCCCCACAGGCTTTCAAAGTTTCAATGTTAATCTTTTGGAGGAAAGAGAATTGATTTAATCATTAGACAGCTGTTGTAAAAACAATGGCTAAAAACAGGAAGAACAGATGTTTCAGTTAAAAAATGTTTTTAAACTTCTTGATCATCTAAAACTTTGGTCTAATTTCGATCAGGAGGCGATTTCTAGTATATCATTAATAGTTTATAAGTTTAAACTAGTGGCTCATAGGGGCAAAAGCCCCTAATCATAAATTTAAAATAGCATGAACCATAGCGTATTCCATTTCTTCCACATCGAAAGTTTCCAGAAAATTTAATTTTAATTTGAGGTATATAATATTTTAACAATACCGTCTGAACACACCATTCGCCCCCAAGTACTCTTATCAATCCTGTACTATTAGGTCACCCGTTTGAAAAAGCTCTATTTTGTCTGTTGTTGAACTCATATCGATCTATGGAAAATAAGTTTTGAAAGAAAACGTAGTCCCTTAATTGAGCTGTGACGGCTTTTTAATATAACATAGAAAGGTGGCAATAAAAAAAACTTTTTTTTTAGCTCCTGTTAGTTTTCATTTGTTATGTTTTAGTCACAAAATTTAAACATTGCACCTTCACTTGCTGTGAATATTCATCCCTCCTAATCAAAACTCTTAATTTTGCGTAAACAAAGCAGATTTTTTTAAAATCACTACATGGAGAATCTTTAAGGAGAACCTTTCAGAAAATGATCATTCTTATATATTTCCCATTTTAAGTTTTTTACCTGCTGCATTTTCCTCTAGTATGTAGGACAAACGTCTTTGATTTTAACTCGTCTTCTATAATCCTACAATCTATGAAATGACTAAAAGGTTTCTCGGAAAATTCAGCTAACAGAATACCAAAACTTCACTGACTGATACACTTTAAGTATCAATTAATGTGTCATCGTCATTCAATATGATCATTTGACACTTTTTTTCTTAAAATAAGACCAAAACAATGGAAATAATGTAGGTTTTTCTCAAACCACAATTCATCGCCCATTGCATCTCTATCAACGATCAGAAAGCATTTTATGACTTGCATAAACGCTCAGATTTTTTTACAAATTAAATTATAGTAACAACAGTAAAATCTGCAGTCAATTGGTAAAAGTATGTAAGGTTAACTCTCCTGGTAGAATTTTTAGTAGCTCAAAGCAACAAAACGTCTTATTATAGTATTACCACTCTAGGGTTAATTTTTGTCATTTGGCTATGAATAGTTCTTTACTAAATTTTATCACCTGTCTCTCGTTTTGAAATAAAACCAAAACATATGTTTCAATTAAGAAGACATTTTACGAATCCCCATGCTATTCTTAAGAGGACGTTTTACTATATTTCTCATTTCCTTGTAACTTTATGGATACGCTTTATGGGACCGAAACCTTTAATTTGAGATTCCTACTGTCTACCTGCGATTTGTAAAACACTCACAATTTTCCCCAAGAAATTTCGCTTACAGAATTATTATATAGATTGCTTCTCTTGGTGTGAATTATTTTGTTATCTTCACTCAATGTTATCATCTGGTCTCATTTTGAAATTAAACCATAACACATGTTTTAATGTATACAAAGCAGACGTTTTTTAAATCCCCATGCTATTCTTATGGAGGACGATTTACGTGATTTCTCATTTCCTGTTAACATTATGGACACGCCGATAGTTTTCCCTCGTGCAGGGGACCGAGACTTTTAATTTGAGACCCCTCCCATCTTTCTGCGATCTGTATGACGCTCATAATTTTGCTCAAGAAATATCGCTTACAGAATTATATATATAGATAGTTTATAATACTTGCTATATCATATGGTTTTACAATATAGTAGGCCTATGAGACTTTACAGAAAAAGATAATGATTAAAGGGTTTTTAATCGTATTTCCATTTATTCCATTCCTGTTGTATGCCAATTAAGTTATTGGTATAATTTCACTGACTCAGAGTCTATTTAATTTGCCAGAATTTGGAATTTGTATCTTATTTGTTAAACACTTGAGATTTAAAAATCTGATTAAGTGTGTCTTCAATCTCTGCTGGCATTTTTGCCTCCTTACGTTCTTGTTTGATTTTGTTAGATCTATGCAGAGTCAACGTCCCCATTAGGTTTTGGTATGACCACCATCGCTAAGTACCATTCTGTGTGGGCTCTTCCACAGTGTTTATGCATCTAATTGAACCTTGATTTCAAGTTCTCACTTGAATTTTTCACGCAATGGTGCATTCCTGGGTGTACTTAATTATTTATTCATTTCAACGGCAAAGCCACTTTACATAATAATAATAATACATAAATTTTTACAAAAAAAAAACCACGAGGTATGAATACAGTTATTACATGATAATAAATATTTTGCATGATATAACTAAATGATCTAAATATAACTAAATGGAACTATTTTCATGAATAACAACAACAATCAACCATGTAACATATGAACTAAGAAACTATAACATGAATAACAATATAATATAACAAGCAATAATCTATCTATTTATATAATTCTGTAAGCCGAATTTCTTGAACAAAATTGTGAGCGTTATATAAATCGCAAAAAGATGGGAGAAGTCTCAAATTAAAGGTCTCGGCCCCATTCACGAGGGAAAACTATCGGCATGTCCATAATGTTAACAGGAAATGAGAGATCACGTAAAACGTCCTCCATAAGAATAGCATGGGGATTTGAAAAACGTCTGTTTTGTGTACATTAAAACATGTGTTATGATTTAATTTTAAAACGAGACATAGATGATAACATTGAGTGAAGATGATAAAATAATTCACCCCAAAATAGAAGCAATCTATAATATATACAGCCCCATGTGTAACTCACTGATGATAGTAATGTCCTGAAGCGACCGTTAAAGCTAGAGACTTGAAATTTGGCATGGACATTCTTTGAGATGTTTCAATTTAGGGAAAATCATAAAACTACAACTTTTTTACTTTTAAACTATAAAAAATGTAAAAAAATATAGATTTGTCGGTAACGTAGTTCAGCCGTGTGAGCGTATATCACCGTTTGGGTAACGTAGATCACTTTGCAGGTTTAGTTCTCGCTCGTGTTTAATTGATCTCTTTCAACTACACCCGTGTTTGATACAAATACTGTATTACATGTAAACATGAACATCTCTATGTAGACGACGGTGATTCGATACATTGAGAGCGGGTTATTTCACCAGGGTAATACTCGCTTTGATATATCCAGTATTATGCCCGAAAACTACAAATTTTCAACTTTCAAATTATATAAATTACCGAGGTGTCGGTAAAGAAGTACGTTGGTTCTTAAAGATATCGCTTGGAGCGCTATTATAGTCGCTTAGTTCTCGCTTGTATTTAAAAGATGTCTTTTAACTACACCTCTTCCTGATAATTACTTTCAATTGGGTGCATAGTTGTTTGAGTATGGTTTTCCTTCTGATTGCTGTGTTATTATTGAAAATGAAGTTTACTGAATCGAAAGCGTATATTTATATTTAGGTGATGTCCGCTTTGATTTCTATAGTAACTTTAAATTAAGGTCGCTTAATTCTCGGTTGTATTTAAATTATGTCTTTTAACCACACCTGTTCCTGATGAAGATTTCGTGACAGTTTTGCAGAGCAGTGATCTTAAACGTTGTATAATCTACGTTAGTGCAAATTTCAGTTTACAGTATATTGTAATATAGCTGTAACTGTAATATAACATTTGTTTTAAGGATGGTGAAATAAATTTAATGCACGTACTCTAAAGTAACATGAAAATGTTGATTGAAATGTGAGGTTCTCGTTTCGTTTTATTTAAATTGATTTGTTCATATTGGCTATTGCTATTACTCTTGTCTTTTGAGAGACGATTGAGCGTAGTGCTGGAATACTTTGTTACAATATTATATTATTAATTTTATCATTACTATGGTGAGCTCTACGAAGCTTGTGCGAATACTTTAAACATATTATTTTAGTACTGCATATTTTTTGCCGCAGTAACGCCCGTAAAGTAAATGATTAATTACTAAAAATATTTTAGGTCTTACTACATTTTCTAGACTTTAGTCTTCTCATGCTGGAAAATTTCTTGTAGGTTTTCGCACAAAAAAACCCTAATACAGTAATTATTCTTAATTTTCTACTATTTGTATGCTGTCTCTCTATATGAATCCCCAGATTGAATATAGCGAATCAGTTGATAGTTCTGGTGCAGTTTTACTTTGAAGGTTGAACGTGTCCCAACACGTTTGACATCCGGTCTTTGACCTATTTGCTGCCGTCCAATCAGGCTACGATTTTAGTTTAGGAAACGATTGAACAAATCAAGTTATAGAACGATTGAACTTTCCATTCTTACCTTGGCTAACGTTTACCTACTTCCGACGTTTTTTTTAAACCATCTACATATCTGATGACCCATCAGGCTGAGAAATATTATAATAACCAATTGAATTAAACTCAATAGTAATTTTTCTCGCTGCCACTTTGTCCGACAAACTTCCTCAATGCAGTGCTCTCACCTTAAGTCTCGATTAACCCTATTATTGTTGTAATTTAAAACTATTCTATACTTATCAATTATTGTAACTCTTTCAGTATATTTTAATTTAACCGATAATCCTTTTTTGGCTATTATTTCACAATTGGTTTTTTTTACTACCATTGGTTGAAAATGCATAATGTACGCCGATTTTATGGTTCTTAAGTTGCAACTTTCTTCATTTTAAGACTATATAAAGACTTTAAGACTTCATGATTATAGTACCTAATACCCTGTGATCTATTACATACTACTAGGGCTCTATTTTTATTAATTTTCTGAACTAATATATATATATATATATATATATATATATATAAAACATTTAAAATTGTTAAACTAATAATTGCTGATTTTGAATGATAAAATTGTTATCGTTTCTCTATATGGTACATATATGATTCCTGCGTTTCTTGGCCACCCCGTGGCGGAACTGAAGCATCTTAGCCTATAACATTTTTTTTTTATTTCAAATATCTTGATTTTGTCCCGTTTTTCTTCTATTACATACAACGGTCCTCTATATAAACTTATAATTTTATTCCACTTTTATCTTTTCAGAATACAGCTATTATTACCTCAATCATGTGCAATCATAATCGTATCTCCAAATTTTTACACAACAACTTTTGAGCATGACTATTTACATAGTCCATTAATATTTCACAACTCCATTATATTTTTTTACGAAGTAAGGGGGGAGTGGGATTATACCATGAGCCGTGAGCAAATTTCAAAGGTTATTATTATTTATTGTGAGTAGTGTGTATTGGCGGCTTCTGTTACTGCCGTTGGAGTTAAGCCCTCAACTAGCCTGTTGATTGTATGAGGTTTTGACAGTAATTTACGGAATTGGGGCAACCAATTATTGGGTTGGACCCTCCATCAAGCATAACACCTAGAATATTTACATAAATAATATTTATCTCACAGCTCAATTTTTTAAAACTATTTACTAAGGAGGGCTATTAAAACCTATTCATAGGAGATTATTAAAGCTTTTTTTTACTATTGATTGTGAATTTAGTGTATTAGACGGTTTTGTTACTGTCTTGGCTGTCAAGTTCTTCTGTTAAACTAAACTATTTCAAACTTGACTTTTTATTAATTCAAACTAGGGGGCAACTCCTAAGGGGGCATGGGGGCGGAGCCCCCATCGAGCCGTAGGCGAGTCTTATATATATAATTCTGTGAGCGAATTTTTTGAGTAAAACTGAGAGCATTTTGCAACTCACAGGAAGATTGCAGGGGTCTCAAATTAAAGGTCTCAGTCCCATGCACGAGGGAAAATTATCAGCGTACCCATAAAGGAAATAAGAAATAGCGTAAAACGTCCTCCATAAGAAGAGCTCGGGGATTCGAAAACCGTCTGCTTAGTGTACATTAAAACTTATGTTAGGCCTATGATTTTATTTTTAAATGAGGGACAGATGATAATAGACCTATTGAGTGAATAAATATTAATAACCAAATGACATAATATATCTAGAGTGGTAATACTATAATTAGACATTTTGAGGCTTTCAGCACATAAAATTTTTATACTATAAGCGTTACCAACATTACAAACTATTAAAAATGGACTGAGGTTTTTTACTGTTATGTTTTAATAATTTAAATTGTAAAAAAAACTGAGCCTTTATGCAAATTATGAAATAAATTCTGATCGTGATGGGACTGCAATGGGCGATGAATTTTTGTTTGAGAAACGCCTACCTTATTTACATTAAAACAGGTTTTGGTTTTACTTCATGACGAAAAGTGTCAAATGATCATATAGAGTGACGATGATACATTAATTGAAACTTAAAGTATATCAGTCAACTAAGTTTGGTATTCTGTTACCTGAATTTTCTCAGAAACCTTTTGGTCATTTCATAGATTGTAGAGTTATAGGAGAGAGTTAACTTAAAAGTCGTTTGTCCTACATACTAGGGAAAAATATAGCAGGTCAAAAACTTTATGACAAAACGGGAAAGCTAGATATTAAGAGATATTTAAGAAAGATTATCTTCTGAAAGGTTCTCCTAAAAGATTCTCCATGTATAGTGATTTTGAAAAAACCGGCTTTGTTTACACAAGTTACAAGATTTTGTTTACACAAAATCATGAATTTTTATTTTTAATGACGAATATTAACATTGAGTGAAGTTGATCTATTTTGAGCGGCTGTGTTTAAACTTGGTGAAGAAAAAAAAATCTGACAGGAGCTAAAATCAATTTAATTTTAGGACAAACAAGACAATGAAATCGGTATGATACAAAGTATTGAAAGTTAATTGACTCTGAAATGGGTGCTGAACATCCGTCATGTTTTTTTCTCATTGCCGATTTTCTATGTTATATTTTTAAAAGCCGTCATAGCTTAAGGGGACTGTGATTTCTTGCAAAACATATTTTTCATAGATCAATATAAGTTTAACAGCAGACATAATGAAGCATTTACAAACAGGTGGCCTAATAGTAGACTACAGTATTGTAAAGAGAGCTTTGAGGGCGAATAGCCTGTTCAAACGGTATTGTTGAAATAAATTAAAATTAAATTTTCTAGAAAGTTTCATAGTGAATAATTGGTGATCCGCTATGGTTCATGCCATTTTAATTTTATGATTAGGGGCTTTTGCCCCTATGAGCCACTAGTCCAATAAATATATGTTAACGAAACAGCAATAAATAACAACAAAGTTTGTGCAAAACAATATAAATATTGATATATCCAACTGGTCATAAAACAAATAAACATGGAAAAGAAATCACAGCAAGAATTAACCTAAAACTATAACTATAATCATGACAGCAATATTTGGTTGGTTACATGATGCGATTGAGAGTCAATAATTCCAGAAACTTCCTTCTTGACACGTGGTAGCTATCAAAGAAAAAATCCACATCATTGGCGACAGCGTTTCCCAAACGGTGGAGTCTTGCAAGTGGACAGTTGGAGTCAAATGACGTGGATCTGAAGCGTCGGCCAAAAGGAGCTCTAGAACGTGTTCTGCCAGGAACCCTTATGTCGATCTCCCCAAGAAGTTCTGAACAGTGGATTTGGCCATTGAGTAATTTATAGAGAACACAAAGATCAGCAGCGTCTCTACGTACTCCCAAAGAATGGATTCCAAGTTCCCGAGCACATTCAGCTATGGGGGCCTCTCGGTACTGGTGACCATTGCGAACACATACCAGCCGTAGAAATCTATTTTGGATGTGGTCTAGACGCAGTCTGTCCGTTGCTGTATATGGTGACCATATCACAGATGCATATTCCAGCCCCTGCCTCACTAAAGAGCAGAATAAAGTCTTGAGAACTACAGGGTTACTAATACCTCTTGAGAACCTCACAATAAATCCAAGCATTTTATTAGCTTTTCTAGAGATTGTGTCGATATGTTCACTGAACTGCAAATCATAGGAGAAAAGGACGCCAAGATCTTTTATTGATGTGGTTCTGCAAATAACTTCTTCGCCCAAGTAATACAAAAATGTTAGAGGAGCAAGAGACCGATGGTAAGTAATAACTGAGCATTTAGCAGGGTTCACTTGCATGTTGTTAGTTTCACACCAGGAGATAACAATGTCCAAACTTATTTGTAATTTGATTGAGTCATTATCCGAACGTACCTCAGTAAACAACTTCAGATCGTCAGCAAACATAAGAGCTTCTACTTCAATGCTGTCTAGAAGGTCGTTTATGAATACATTAAACAAGTACGGTCCAAGATGAGAAACTTGAGGGACGCCGGACGATTGGTGGAATTTTGAAGATTCAGCAGATCCAATTCGGACGGAAAGATATCGCATGCTAAGATAATCCAGGAGCCAACTTAGCAAGGGATCAAGAAAACCGTGACCACTCAGCTTAGAGATTAGAATTCTGTGGTCCACCTTGTCGAATGCCTTCGCAAAGTCTATATACACCGCATCCAGTTGAGATCCTTTCCTAAACGATGAAAGGGCACGTTTTTGGAATAACATCAGGTTAGTGTTGGTAGATTTACCTGGAACGAACCCATGTTGGTTTTGATGAATAATCCTTCCCAGAAGAGGCTTCAACTTGTCTAATACCAAACACTCAAAGATTTTGGATAGAGCAGATAGAATGGTTATTGGGCGGTAGTTCTTGACACTGCTCAGATCACCTGATTTAGGCAATGGAACTACATGTCCGACTTTAAGACATTGAGGAAAAACTCCATGAGATAGAGATTCATTGAAGAGTCGCTGTAGAGGTGCTGATAGAATATTCCGGCAGAATCTCAATAGGAAAGGTGGAATGTAGTCAGGGCCACAATTTTTGGATGGATCCAATTTATGTAACTTCTTATATACCTCGTCTTCGGTTATGTAAATATTTCCTATTGAGTCATTTGAGGGGAAGCAGAAAGCAGGTACATGCCGAGTTGGTTGAGAGAAGACTGAGCCAAAGTGTTCGGCGAAGAACTCACATTTCATATTTAAGCTGTCGGTATAGACCCCATTTAAGTGCATAGATTGAGGCATTGAAGAAGAATTCCCTGACGCATTCACGAAGCTCCAGAACTTTTTAGGATTTGAAGAAATGCACTCCTCCATATGTGACAAGTATCGTGCGTGACATAATCTGGCCAAGTCCTTACAACGCTGACGAAGACAAGAGAACTCGTTGTAAAGGGATGGATCAAAACTCTCTTTGTACTTCCTATGAGTGGCTTTCTTCTTGATTGTTAAATTTATTAGGTCTTTTGAGAACCATTTAGGGAAATGAAGGTTACCGAGCTTCTTAGTAGGGCTTGACTGGAGGGCTGCACTTTTCAAGAGAGAGGTTAATCTTTCAAAGTCAGCATTAACATTTGATGGAGTAGAGACAATTGAATCAAGATCGTGATTAATTATGTTGTATGCAGCAGCCAAATCACATCTCCGCACGTCCTTTTGAGATTCGGTGGCAAAACAATGATTCGTCGGAGAGACAAATATGGATGCCGTGAGTGGTGGGTGGTGAAGGTCAGGAGTTAACAAGACATCATTGGCCAATGACACCGTAAGCATTTCATCATTACAGAACAATAAGTCCAAGATAGCACCTCTGTAATTTCTGATGGCATTTACTTGAGTAAGAAAGTGAAGCTCAGCCATGTCTCGTAACACACCAGACGAAGCATCCGAAGAGGAAGGAACATCAGTGAAGACGGGCAGGTTGAAGTCACCAGCTAGCAGAATGTGAGAAGAAGGTCCAGGAGCACAGAGCACATCAGTTACCAGGTCTGAGTAACGAAGATAGGCGTCCACTGGGCTGCCTGGAGGCAAGTAAGCACAGCCAATAATCAGACTGACATCTGAGCTCATCTTGACTGAGATGAATAAGCATTCTAAATCCGGTGAAATTCGAAGGAGGTTGCTGTTAAATGTCTTCCGTATAGCAATGAGAATGCCACCCCCCGAAGACTTACGGCTTGTAGACCTGTCTCTGTCACGCCTATATACAGTATAATTAGAATTGCCAAAACATTCAAAGTCGGAAATATCTTCAGATAAGTTTGTTTCACAAAAAAGTATCATGTCATAAGTACAGAGGGCCAAAGCATTTTGCAGATCATAAAGCTTGGTTCTTAGACCATTTACATTTTGAAAATATATACTAAGTTCAGAACTAGGCTTGCCGTTGAATCTATTTAGTTTTTTTGAAACAATTTGTGGTATTCCATTAATGTAACGAATGGTGAGGTTTTTTCGCCTGAATCTGTACGTTCCTTCAGGGACTCTCTGAGTTGTAACAGTAATTTCCTTTCTCTTGGTGTGCGATCATGAGATAAAGACAGACAACCAAGTTTCTCGTTCGCAGTATTATTTGGATTGAAGTTTTTAAACACTTGAATAGCCATCTTTTTAATAGGCAAGCGCAACACAAGAGGACGAGACTTATCCTTCAAAGGTTTTCCGAGGCGAAAGATATGGACATTTTCCAAGTCTTCAGAGTACTAAGTGTTACTGAATTGTCCTCTAAGTCAATCGTATACAGTAGTACGTTTTTTATCTTCACTAAAACACTAGTCAAAATGTTTATTCTTTGTATTTTGTTTCCACTTTACTTCCATCTCCTTTTCTTATTCTTGGTATTTCTTATTGTACATTTCGAGACTTATTTCTTCCAGTTCATAGTTCCACTTTTCATATTTTTGTACTCCATTGTTTATATCAGTGGGAACAATAAACCAACTTTGAAACATGTAGAATCATAAGCCTACACGACCTTAAAAGGATGAAATATAAGAATATAAGGAAGTTATATGACTTAGTTATAACAAAAATAATGAATTAAAATACGGTGGGAAGAATTTCATAATTAAAATATTATGTTTATACATTTCAAAACACAAAGCTCATTAGTTGTTAGTTATAAAAACATATGTGTAAACAAATATTAATAAATAACTCGTAAGTTTAAATACATAAATTCAATCGTCTATATTAAATAAACTCTCTTTATAGTATAGCAACCAAAATTGTATTAAAGCACCAGCTGTTACATATTTATTGTACTGCTTCAACAACCACTGCAACATTACGTGTCCTATTTCATTTGTATCTGTTGATTATCATAGAATTGAAAAGTTGTCTGTTTTGTTTACAAAAACACTTTATAAAGCAGCAGTGGTGTCAAATTTCAATGTAAGATATGGATCAACTGGAGCAGTAAACAAATTGACAAAATCACGTCTTAGATTGGTCTAAATAAGGTCTAATTTTCATTTTGCGGGTTTGTGAGGCATTTTCTGAGAGATACCATATTTTTCCTATCATCTAGGGATCATAAGAAATCCATTGACACCAAAACAACCTCGATCCGTTCAGTAGTTCTCTCTCTAGACCCTTAAATGCATTCTTTTATTATATAAGATTGTAACTTTTGTATTGTATCAAAATAAACTCTGGACGTCGAGCAACACGTGCCTAGTTCTGATAACAAGTTTATTATAATTTACAGGAAATTTATTTATTACAATTCATCTTATGGGCTCAGTTTAAACCAATATTGTCTAAACCAATATGTGTATGATTTGATATTTGTATTTGTTCTTAAATAATTTAAGAACAAATACAAATATCAAATCAAATAAAATAATTATTATTTTATCCATTAATTTTTTTAGGAAGCATATAAAAACATTTATCATTAATCATTATAGAATCCATATTGTTTTAACTACTAAAAAAAACGAATGACAATAAAACCGAAAGGATAGATCGAACTAAAGCGAGGGAAAACATAATAAACTGAGAAGGAGCAAAACAGGAGATAACTAGGAAGAGAGAGAAGGAAAGAGATATAGGGGAGATGGAAGGGAAGTAACCGAGAGGGAAAGACTGTAAAATTAGTGGTGATTAGTGTTCCAGAGCATGCGCGCGAATATCTGGGTCATTCCAAGGTCGAGGACCACGCCCGCCGCTGCAGCGCTGCAACATTGCTACTGCCATTGCTGCCACTGCAGCTGTACTGCTACTGTCGCCGCAACCCGTGATTTGCCGATGGTAAAAGGGACGGCGCCTTTGTTGGCTACCTATGGGGAATGTCGTGTAATTCCGCTGAAAGTGGCACGCCAAAGTAATAGCCGCTGTTGAAAGTCTTTAAAAGTAATAGCGTATTTTCACAGAAACGCACAATGATGTCATTTTTAAATGGAATTGATTTTTTTTTAAGCAAATTGATATTTTTTGAATACACATTTATTAGTTGAGTTCTAGAGTAATGCAATTTATTTATTGGAGGAATATTAAAGTAATGTCCATAAATAATAATAATTATCGTATGGCTTTTAGTAGAGGGGGATATCAGCAACTAACTGATAGTTCTCCTCGCCTGAAATGCCTACACTTTTTTGTTTTCTATGCAGGTGGACCAACGGCTTGACGTGACTTCCGAACCACGGGGGCAGCCGACCGATCTTTTTGTCCCCGAGCCGTGAATTGAACTCGGGCCCGCTTGGTGATAACCCAGAGCTCTACCACTGAGCTACGGCCGCTGCCAAGTAATGTTCTTAATTTATATTCTAGGAAATTTTGTGGCCTTTAAAATTGAGTTAGTTATAAGGCCGGATATATTGCATTGACACATTCAAATGAGCATTTTAATAGGTCTAAAGTAATTTTAATAGAGAGCGTAAATTCTAATAATAATTTTCATTTCTAATAAGTTTTATTTCAAAACTCATGTCCGCACTGGCCGAACATGTTCACCGAACAACGTTCTGCCAAATTTTCGTTTGTTTGTTGGTAATTTAATAGAAAATAAATCACATCCATCGTTTGGAATGTTTATCGATTTTTGTGTGTGGTCATAGAACAAGTTCGCCTCGAATGTTTGGTCAGTGCGGACGCGGCGAAAAGTCTTCTTGGAGGACTTGTTTTCTGGCTTAACGTGATGCGGTAGCATTACCTGTCTTTTTTAAGTCTGTGAGTACCTGGGAGCCGAGCATTAGCTCGGTGAACTCAAACAGTAATATTCTTTATAGTAATATCAGATAGTGTGATAAAATGCACAGTGCAAAAAGGCTAGTTCTTGTGCAAGACGAGCTCGTTCGCTTCGCTCACTCGCCTTTCAGACGGTTATAATCAGGGGTGTGAAGTAGGCCTACGATTTAAAGAATGATGGATTATTTTTATTGCAGTAGTATCATTTAGTTAATATTTTAGTAACTGTCTGCCATACAAAACCACATATCTTATACTCTAAAACAAGCTCCGTTTGTCCGGGCAAAGTTTTTTTTCGCTCCAAGGATTTTTGATTTTTTTATTGAATATGGGGGTTTTGGCCACCAGAAATCGATTGGCGGTGGTCCCATAGCTGGGAAAAATCCGGTTTTCGCGCTAGAGCCCTTCAAAGTTTCCATGTTATCCTTATGGAGATTTTTAAATTGAACAAAAATCAGCTGATAACTGTAGATATAAACCAATGTGTTACTTATTTTTTTCTCTCTCTTTATTATGGCTCGAGCATCAACCCAAGAAGCCATCAAACATTACAAGTTATAACATAACAAACAGTTACAAAGAACAAAAACATATACAAAAGAAAGTCATTGTAAATAGCACATTAAATCTACTCTTGCATTTCCACTATAAATTTAGAACTTTTGAATATTAAATTTTCTTTGAATTTGGAACAAAAAATCAACTATATGAGGCCAAAAAACATGTCTCTCAACATTTAGAATCACTCTTAAATCTGCAGGAACTGGTAATTTTGCTTTATTGTACAACTGTAATAAATAAGCCCTCTCTTCAGAAAATTGAGGGCAGTCCTTGACAATATGTTGAATCGTTTCCAATACATCTTGATCACAAAAACGACACTGCGGAGATTCAATCCTTTTAATTTGGAACAACTTAGTGGCTGTAAATACATGACCAAATCGTAAACGACACATCAAGGAAGTTTGGTAGCTGTTCATATGAATGAGGTAAAACCAGGGAAATTTTGATGGTACGCTTTGAACAAATTTGTACCAAGCCCCTTTATTACATTGGTCAAATTCAGTTTTGGATATTTGAAGGATGTTTTTCTTAATTACGTAGACAAAGTCCGATTTTAGGATATAGCGTCTTTTGACTTCAGTCAGCGTATAATTAGTAGTGGTTTCTTTGGCAATTTTATCAACTCTTTCATTTCCCAAAATCCCGATATGTCCTGGAATCCACTGTAAGATAATTTCTTTAGAGTTTTTCAAGGCAATCAATCTTTCAATAATACTTAAAACCAAAAATTCGTCAGATTTTCCTTGAAGGGCATTTAATATAATTTGTATAGAGGATTTTGAATCAGCCAGAATTATAAATTTAGTACTTGCACATTCTGAAATGTAATTTAGAGCCTCGAAAATTGCATATAATTCCGCCGACATGTTAGATGCATAATATGGAAGTCGAAAACTTAAGGACAGATTGAGTTTCGAAACAAAAACTCCAGAACCAACCCCTGAACAATTTTTCGCTCCGTCTGTGAAAATTGGAGAGTATGATTTTGCCAATGAATCTTGAATAATTCTTAGAGACATCTGCTTTAAAACTAAAGAGCTGGTTTCCTTTTTTGATGGAGTATATTCTTCAAGTTCGCATTTGAGAGCAGCATCCAGATCAATTAATTGCAGAGGGAAAGGTAAATCAAATCTTGATTTTGGGCACAGGACCCCGTCAAAGCAGTCACCACGCAACTCTTGAATCCTTTGGAAGGCGGAGACAAGGCCAGGCATGGTCTTTTTGGACCAGTAAGGGTGGTGGGGACATAACATACCCAGTTCTGATAGATTGAGAAACGCCGGGTGTTCTGTAGAAATCTTCAGCGACATTTTCTCAGTTAATTGTTTTACCCGTAGATGAATCGGCAATGTAGCGGTTTCTCTCTCCAAAACATTGATTGGTGTTGTTTTAATAGCACCCAAACATATCCTAAGTGCAGCATTTTGAATATCAGAAATTTTATTTAAGGCACTATTGTTCAAATCACCGTAGATAAAACTACAGTAGTCAATTTTCGAAAGAATTAGAGATTTGTAAATTTTTAAAAGAAATTTTGGGTGAGCTCCTTTACGTTTACACGATAAAGATTTCAAAATATCCAAACGTTTCCAGCAGTCTTTAGTGATTGTATCTAATTGAACGTTAAATTCTAATTTATTATCAAATGTTATGTCCAAAATAGTGTGACTATTCACTAATGGTAATTTCTTACCGTAGATAAAAAAGTCATAATGACTTAGATTTCTCTTTCTTGAAAACAGCATTACCCTGCATTTGTCAGAATTAAAGATCAAATCCAATTTTAAGAGTGATGTTGATAAACTCTCTAAGGACAGTTGAAGATTTTCACATGCTACAAGGTCAGACTTAGAAGATGAACATACAAGTATATCGTCCGCATACTGGAGAGATAGGCAGTCACTGCTATACCCCGTTCAAAATAAATGTGCGGTCGAAAGACAGAATTTTATTTCCCACCACAAGGAATATTCCCTCAATACCTTCCTGAATTCCCCGATTTTCTTCCAAATCAGATGTTATTTTAATTTCACGCTTAAAATTCAGAGTAGAAAATAGCGCTGATGATCGTGTTACTTCCCTTACTTGCCACTGGAAGCGCACCTTGTTACACTTGAAAGGTCAAAATTGGAATATTTATTTACGAAAAAGCAAAAACATTGGCTTAAAGTGACATGAGATATTGAACAGCTGTAGTAATTCTCAGTGATTCTGATTGGTTGGATTATTGGCAGCGGGAGGAACGGGAAAAATGGGGGAATTGAAATCTGGGTTTTGACCGCACATTTATTTTGAACGGGGTATAATACAGCTGTTAATGTCAGCAATGTACAAGGCAAATAGAATTGGACTCAAAACACAGCCTTGAGGAAGACCTCTATACACTCGCTTTTCAATACTCTTAGGTGCAGAATAGCTGTGAAAGGAAACCGTTCGATTATGTAGCCAATTAAAACAAAACTTAATAATTGAAGTAGGAATTCCGCACATGAACATCTTCTGAACTAGAACTGGAATAAGAACATTGTCATAAGCTTGTGAAAGATCAAGGGAAGCCAAGGCCATGGTTTTATTCCTTGTTTTGGACACATAGATCTCAGACAGGAGTGTAGCTATATGATCCGAGCATCCACGACCCCTTCTGAAACCAAAGTGAGTTGAGGATAAAATATTGTTATGCTCAACAAACCATTCCAAACGATTCTTCACCATAGAATTAAGAAATTTTGCTAAACAGGACATTAACGAAATCGGCCTGTATGAGCTTTCCTCATTAGCATCTTTATTTGGCTTAAGAATTGGAACAATACGAATACACTTCCAATTTGGTGGAAGAGTTGTTCCGTTTCACAACCATATGTCATTAAAAAAGTTAAGTAGAAGTTGATGAGCCACAGATGGTAGATGCTTAATCATAGAATAAGTTACCTTGTCAAGCCCAGGTGATGAATCTTTCTTCTTAGAATGAAGGACTGCGTTATATTCTTTTGGCGAGAAAGGTTCATTGAAAGTCGTGTCAGTAGTATGGAAAGTTGGACATGAAAGCTCTGAAAGTTGAGGGACATAATCTGGAGCTATTATATTCATAAAACTCTCTGCAATGCCTTCATCGTCGTGTATGGGAGATTTTGTGTGATTCACCAGTTTTCCTTTAAAAGACCTTACGATCTTCCAAGACTGAGTGATATTTTTACCCCCTAAGTCACTACACAAATTTTCCCACGCTTTACACTTAGCTTCATTAATTATTTGTGAGGCCAAACGTTCTTTTTCTTTAAACAAATTGTAGTTCTCAGGGGTCATGTTTAACCTAAATTTCTTGAAATATAATCTACGTAAAGCCACAGCTTCCGAACATTGAGGAGACCACCATACTTTCGGCCTAAAACCGCCCTTGGAATTCTTCTTACTACACTTCGTAAAGGGAATACTATTCGTAGCAGCATGATCTATAATCCCCAACAAACTCTCCAGTGTTAAAATGTCATTTTTCAATAGCGCCTCTGAGCATTTTGATTCAATAAGAGCAGAGTATTTCTTCCAATTAACAAATTTCACATTCCTCGTAGAAAGAAAGGAGCTTCGAAATGGAGAACTTGAAAGGAGGTTACGTTGAAGAGTAATTACAACAGGAAAATGATCACTTCCTGCCAAATCATTTGAAACTTCCCAAGAGAGAATGTGATCATGAATGTTTGCAGAAACTAAACTCAGATATATCGCACTTGGTTTTTGACCTGGGAGAGGGCTAGTTGTTTGCCGACCATCATTAAAAGTATGAGATCAGAGTTAGAGATAGCAGAAAATATACTCCTTCCTCTTGGGCAAATATTATCACACCCCCATTGAGTATGATGTGCATTGAAATCCCCACATATAATTTTACTCGCACCCTCATCATTAGAGAAAATTTGTGGCCAAAAAACAGGATCAGCTCTGTTCTGGTTAACGTAATAATTGTAAATCAATATAGAAGTGTTTGTATCGATATTAACTCTAATGGCAAGGCCTTCAATAGGCAGACCACAACCTGGAGCTATAATTTCCGACCACTTGAGAGAATGATGGATGAAAAAGGCAACACCCCCCCATCCATCGTCCCTGTCTCTTCTTAAAATGTCATAGCACTGAAGTTTGATATTTTGATGTTTTTTTAGCCAAGTCTCCTGAACCAAAGCAATGTGAATTTGATTCTTATGAAGAAGATGGCCAAATTCTGCCCATTTTTTAATGAGAGATCGGGCGTTCCATTGTATAATCCTAAGAAACGTCAATAGTAGACATGTCCTCCATCGATGAAAGATCCTTAATTACAATAGAAAAAAATTCCTGCAGGAGAGGGATCATAGAAGTCAAAGAATCCGAGTCATTTTGTGGACATTCCTTTAAATTGGATATCACCCTTTTTGACCACTCCCTATACTTTAATTTGAACTTAGCGTCTTCGAACAACTCCTTTACACAGCATTCATCATTTTGAGAAAATTTTTGGGTTTTTACTGGTCGTACTTCATCAGAGGAAGTAGGAGATTGTGAAAAATGTGTTTTGTTAGCAAATGACGGTTTGAAAGGAGGGAAAGACTTGTTACTTGGTTTACCCTGAGGTTTCCTGATTTTGGGATACGACCACACAGACTCGACCCTACCAATATTGTTTTCTGAATCCATATGAGACCGGTCAGATCTCAAAACACTGAACCGATTAGGTGACTCAACGGAACTAGATGGCAACGTAACTTTAGACGACACAAAATTACTGTTCCCCGACCCTTGGGAAACAGACGCTTGTGCATAGCTGGCCGGCCTTCCAACATTTTCTTGCTGTAGATATGTTTTGGGAACAAATTTACTAGCTGTGATAAAGTTTTCTCTCATGTAATACATCCGTTCCTTAATCACTTGTTGTCTTTTATATTCCGGGCAATTTCTACTTGCACTATCATGGGCCCCTTTACAATGAAAGCACCACTGGCACAGCGTTGCATTCATTGCCGTGAAAATCCTTCAAACATACCTTACACAACCTAGAGCCACGACAGTTTTTTGAAGAATGCCCAAATTTATAGCAGTTATAGCACTGTTGTACTGGGTGTACATATTCTTTCACTGGAAGGAGAACATAATTCAATTTCACTTCTTTAGGAATTTTATCACCAAGGAAAGTAACTTTAACCTAGTGAGTCCTCACTTGGCCATTGGGTGTGTGTTTCACCAATCTGTACGCATCGACTATATTCAAAGGACTTACAGTTTCTTCAACAATTTCTTCAACTTCAATTTCAGGGTCAGTGTTAATAAGACCGACTACCTCAACCCGATATGATGGAATAAACAGATTGAAATTCGGAAAATGCGGGGAGGTGACAAGTCTATTTGCTGCTAAATAAGATTTACAATTGACAATCAAATTCTTCCCGGCTCTTGTGATATTTATAATGTCTGAATGATGCCTGTCCATAATCTTGCCTACCCTGAAAGGATTAATCTTTTCTCCGTGTTTAGAAGCTACCACAACCTCATAAGGACCAGAGTTAAATACATCATACAAACGGATACTGTTAGACTTTTCCCTTTTATTTGGGGGAGCTCTATATGCGATAGATTCAGATTCTGATGCTAAATGAGCATTACTGATTTTACTACTAAGAGTGGTTTCACCACGCAAACGTTTTCGAACAACTTTAATAGACCTAGATTCATTCAAAGTGGTGCCTTGTGTCTCTAGAGAGTGGACATCATTATCATCACCACCACTATAAGTCGTCCCAATCGAATTTGGTAAACTAGGGAATTGAACTTCAGAATTTATGGAGATATTTGGAGGCTGAAGACCAGATGGGCTACACTGAGAATAGTTGTGATCAAAAGTACTACAACCCCTGTCAAAGTCCATGTTAACTTCAGGATCGTCCGAAGCCATGAGGCTTCAGAACAATAAAAACCTGATAGAGAAACTGAGTCTAAGTCTTAAAAAAAGATCAAATGAACGCTGATAAACACTGAACTGTAAACAAACACACAAAAAGTTTTATTAGAAGCCACTAAGCAAAATAGCTTATATAGTCCAAACGACTTTACACAGGTAATTGCTTAGCTTAACATGACTTACTGGAAACTGTAATCTTCTAAATCAAAAACTTTTAAATTATAAAAAGTAATCAATAAAAATCACACAAAAATAACCTAGATTTCTAGCACAAAACACTCCCAAAAGTTTTATTTTATACTTATTTAACATGTAGTGACAATTATACCAAAGTGCATCACCCGTCGGCCTGGCAAGTCACTCGGTCACCCTGGTACTTTATACTTAAACACGTGCTGGTCTGCTCTTTGACGGTTGAGTCAGCTATGTTTTCATTATTTCTTTGTTTTTTTTTTTTAACTCCATAAGACCATTTTTTTATTATTTAATGTTTTTAATGAAAGTACCAGGGGGACCGAGCTTAAGCTCGGTAAAATTATTACTTTTGTTCTTAAACAAAGCTCGTTCACTGCGCTCACTCGCCAGACCGAAGGGTGCTGCACTTTGGTATAATTTTCCTAAACTACAGGTTAAAGATGTAACACATTGGTTTATATTTACAGTGATCAGCTGATTTTGTTAAATTAAAAAAATCTCCATAAAGGTAGCATTCCTAAGCGACGACTCTAGCGACTCCAGCCGTAAGGCTTTACCCGCGCTAACTATTACGGCTATAGCCGTCACGACTGTCACGCACCAGTTCTATAAGTTTATCGTCATCCATTAGGAATAGCACAAAAACATAGTTCCAGTCGTCGCGGCTGATACGACTAGACTGCTCATGTAAGCAGTCTAGTCGTACGGCTCGAGCCGCCTCACTAGAGCCGCTTCCGTCGCGTCATAGGAATGAGTTTCGTATACTAACATGCGAAGCAGTATGAGTCATAGTCTCGCGGCTACAGCACAGACCTTTAAACATGTTTATATTTCTAAGGGCTACAGCCGTACGACTGGGGTCGCTAGAGTCGTCGCTTAGGAATTCTACCTTTAGGATAACATGGGATCTTTGAAGGGTTCTAGCGCGAAACCCGGATTTTTCCCAGCTATGGGACCAGCTCCAATCGATTTCTGGTGGCCAAAACCCCCATATTCAATCAAAAAATCAAAAATCCTTGGAGCGAAAAAAACTTTGCCCATACAAACGGAGCTTGTTTTAGAGTATAAATAAGATAAGATTTTTCCTGGCATAGAGACCTGTATTTATATTGTTTTCATCCCAATACTAATTTACTTGCAAAGTTTGAATACAATCGTTCGATCCGTTCTTGATATCCATGTGCAAACACATATCCATACAAATACTCGTATTGTAGTATAGGATGATAATTGTAAACTTTAATACTGTGAATAAAAAGAAAAATAAATCACGATTTATAAAATCTATATATATAATTCCGTAAGCGAATCGGTCCCCACGAAATATCTCGAGTTAGAAGAAAGGTAGGGTAACATGTGAGGGCTCATTTTAAAGCTTGAGGGCCAAGGACGCAAGGAAAAATACCAGAATTATCAAAATTTACCTGGGCTTCGCCCCATTGGGCCTTGAAGTTCCAATGTTAATCTAATGGCGGTTCTTACACGGTCAATACGGATCGCGATATTAGGACCGTGATCCAGGATCACGATACGGATTGAGTGTGTAAAGTCAAATATTGATGGAATTTATGGATCGCGATATGGATCACGATTTTGAAATTCATCAATATTTTTCGTCAATATAGCGATACGTATTGAGCGTCTAAGGTACGTTTGAGATCCGGTATTGAATCAGCTAATTGTAAACACACGAGGTTTTTTGTCTAACCACAGTAGGAGAGCAAAATCTCATAATTATAATTTGGTTTATTATGGCCAGTACATAAAAACATATACAATTATAATGGATAATCTTTTTACACTTTTCGGTAATGCTATCATAATTAAACTATACCGTTTTATAGTTGGTGCATGAAAAAGTATAAGTTTTGATTGTTGAATTGTTTAGTACTAGGCCTATATCTAAAGATACTTAATGATATAATAACAGCTGATAAATTGGACAATTATAACGTTTTAAAAAGTAGGCCTACTTTTTATACATATTTTGCATCATCTGCCTATTTGCCTATCTGCGCATTTGTTTTGCTTTGTGTATTATTTCATGCATTATGAAACCCGATATATTATTTTGGAAATCTATCACAAGAAGATTTACATAATATGAATACTAAAAGTATATAAATTTATCACACAAAAATACGAAAGTACAAAATATATCATACTAAAAACGATGTAGGCCTACTGAAGCTAAATTTTTAAACAATTTGTAATGTATAAAATAGATAAAATATACTCATGATAGTGTCCTTTTTTCTGAATATGGGCCAACCATTTTAAGGAGTTTCTCGAAACAGGTCCTAGGCATACGAAAGTAGTTTTTGTAGTCTTCTATGACTGTAAGCAGTATTTCATTTAAAAGGTTCAAATGACTATACTTTTCCCGTTTTTGCAACCATTCCTTCACCCACCGCTTGCGTTTAACCCTCCTTTTCAGTGATAAAGCAATCAAAATTGCTGCAAAAGCTTTTCTGTTGTTTTCGTCCATAACTTAAACGGCAACTGACAACAATCAACTGATATTGAGCTGCGATCCAGATGACGTAAGTATTGATGTGTGATCCATATTGACCGTGTAAGGTTTAGCTCATAAAATAATATTGTCAATATTTATCACGATCCAGATCATGATCCGTATTGACCGTGTAAGAACCGCCAATGGGAGGAAGATTTTTAGATCTGCACGTGTGATTAAGCAGATGTTTCAGTGAATATTTATATATCATAATAAACTCAGCTGATTTTGGTCATTGAGGAAATATTTTGCCTTAAGATAACTTAATTATAACATTTTTAAATTTGCAATGCACTATAAAAAAGAAGAACACCAATAGTCATAGAAAAATTAGTAATCCACAGTAGATTTATTCTTTGTGACCCCATCTATTTTGTGTGCTGAATATACCACAGTTAAGTGCCTTTGCCAAAGTATGGTTGATATAAAAGTTAATTTACTGCCTTTACTTAGTGAATTGTAGTTTCTTTATTATTTTACTGCTCTAATTATTGAATATTTAATGGTTGGAGTTTAATTGTTTTATTAATGTTTATTTTCGACTAAATTATATTATGTAAACTACTTGGATAATCTCTGTGTGAGGGATATTTTGTTTTATTCATTCCCTACTTCTTTCTTTATGTAGGTAGTACGGAAACAATAAACGCCCGTTAATTCACAAGACGGAGACATATTCATAAAAATGACAGTGTGCGAAAACGAACAATATATGAATCAATGTTTTACTTTATTGTACGATCAGACAAAGTAGACTAAAATCATAACACCAGGGGTGTTGGTGGCACGGGGGGTAAGAGGAATTGGGGCACGTCTGAGGAAAGGGGGTCCAAAGAGAGCACGGGGTTCGGGGAGGAACGAGGATGGGGGCACTGGAGCATGGGGGAAACGGAGGAAACTGTGAAGAATGGTGGTATAAGGCACTAGAGCATGGGGGAAACGGGTGGCACGGGGGAGGAAAGGGCAACAGAGGGGGCGAGGGGGGTACAGGGAGGAACGACAAGCATAGGGGCACGGGAGTATGGGGGGCATGGGAGGTATGGGGGCGCTGGGGCATGGGGAGAACAGGGGCACGGGTGGTAAGGGGACATAGGAGGCACGCGGGCCCCGGGGGAAATGAGGGAAGCAATGGTGACAGAGGGGGCACGTGGGTGGGCACTTGGAAAATGGCGGGATGGGGGCACGGGTGCATGGGAGGGTACAAGGGGCATGAGGGGGCTTTGTGTCTGATACAGGAGTGTACAGTATATTTGGGATGATAACCGTTTTGTCATGTTGTATTGAACTATTTTATTTATTTGAGATACAAATTCATAATTTACGGTACATGTTTAAGATTAATATTTTTATTGCGTCCGGCACTATAGTGGTAAAATGAATTTCCTTTTTCACAAAATAGACTACTATTATTTAATACCGGAGAGATTATTGTTTTTATTTATTTATTCATTTCCAACGGCAAGCAGCCAATTACAAAATATACAATACATGCAAAATATACAATACATACAAAACATACAATACATGCAAGATGGCAAAGAAATCATTATATACATTTCAACACTTCATTACAGTAGGATATACGTTTATTGATGCATTGATATCGCCCAAATTTTTGTCAATATTAGGTACTGTAAAATTTTATAAGGCAATACCAGATCATAAATACATATTATAGCTTGAGAAGAAATACAGTAATTAATTGTGCAAGAAGGTGATGAATCGAAACTTATTTTTGAAGATAACATCAACATTACCAGTTTGATTTTTATGGGCCTTTGCCCCTACAATCCCCTAGTTATTTATAATGAAACTAAACTTAAAGTGAAACTAATCGAAAACGCCAAGTTATGGACAGCTCTATGAAATATTCGTTTCACTGTCTAGTTTAATAAATATTTACGCTTTTTTGTCTTGTTTATATCCTACCTAAAGGAAATAATATATGTGAAGAGGAAATTTAATGTTGTGAATCATGATTGGAAAACCGATTTATAAATTACATTCAACAACTACTGTATAGATTTCGCGGTTTAGAACTACGGGAAAGGTTGTCATTAAAAGCACATCCAGGCCAGGGGTCAGACCCGTCGTCAATCAGCCATTGTGGGTTTACGGGGAACGAATCGTTGCTATTTGAGACTGAACTGACATTTTAGTGGGCAGGTGTCTCGAGGGCTTTAATATATTAACTATATGTATTAATAGGGGGAGGGGAGGCATGATGCAGTGTGTAGGCCTACGGTTTGATTAATATCAATTTGAAGAACGGTATTTTTTAATGCTTTACTAGTTTTTTAATCTAATGGGTAAAATGGGTTTTTGGCATTTTTTTACCTTAATTTTCAAAATTCAACAATGTGAACCTAAACCATTTAAAAGAGCTTAAAAAACAAACAATTTAGTATTTTGAATTTTTAACTTGGCTTAACGGGTTACGGAGAAAAGCCAAAAATAGGATTACCATGTTAATCTTAAGGGAAAACACTGTATCTCGCTTATTTATGGGCATAGCTTGATAGAATTTGGTATATACATTCAATAAGTAGGGTTTAATTGGTATTTGCTTACAACACCCATATAGCGGCAAACCTACATAGCCCACTCACCCCCATGGGGTTTATGGAGGAAATTAAAAAGTACCGAATATTGCTACAATATTAGATTTTTACCTCACCCAACCATTACATTTCCTAACAAGTAACATTGTTTCACAACATTCTATGGTATTAAACCTACATACTTTTTCCCATGGTGTTTATGGGGCAAATACAAAATCACAAATTCCTGTGGAAATTCGCTGAGTACGCAGGTCTGCTGCGACGGGGGTATTTTGGGTTTATGATTCTCAAGGGAGAACCTACTCATTATTTCCCCATTTTCACACATGTTGTGTTCTCTTTACGTTTCATCAAGCTATCGTATACTTTGTAAATTGCAACCTCTTTTCTCATGATTTAAGTGAGTCACCAGATTCTGTGCAGTACAGTGTATGGGTGAATGTGAACATTCACTCCTGTAAGAAGATGGGATGTTATTGATGGACGAAAGTTTGTCTAACTCTCAACAAGGAGAGAACACGAGAGATGGCTTTCTTTGTCACCACCAAGTTGCCTTGCAAGTTCCTCTAAGAGAAAAAATTGCGGTAATCCTTGTGGTACATCCCTGTTGTACTCGCGGCGACTCTCCCATCCTCGGGAGTTTCTGAGCTCCCAGCCGTCGCCTACAATGTCAACACCAAGTAAGAGCGAACAAGCAAGACCTCTGACACGAGCCCGGGCATTAGCTGCAACATGGGGCTGAAAGTAACGTGTAAGTATAATACAGCCGGTCGCGGCTATGTTGAAAGTGTAGATGTAGAAGAAAGAAAGCTGTAGTAGGAAAGTAGGAGGAAGCCGAGAGACTGGCACTGGCGGTGGGTAGGGCAGCCCGATGACCCCGATATGGCCGTGTGTGTCTCGGCCGCCATTTTTACGTTTAATCGCAATTTATTGATAAAAATATGCACACTTATCTTTAGGTTTTACGACTCGGAACCGAAGATGGTGAATCAGTAAAATAAATTAATACACACATTTGTTGGCCGTAATTCAAAGTTTCAAAGATGGTACTCATGATGAGTCTTGGATTTTGTCGATCAGCATATTTTAACGATAGTTTTATAAGGTCATGTTTGCTTTAAACATGTTTGTGGAACATTGGATCTTATTTAAGGCATGCATTTAGTTTATTTGTGTCTTCCTTTTACATCAAACTGTTTACAAATCTACAAATCGGTTCTGGATATTTGCTGTCGCTGTCATACTTTATTACTTTATTGATTCTACTTTAATGGATGGTGCTAATAAATTGACATATATTGGCATCTATATATTTAAAACAGTAAGGTAAAAAAAACCTTTGACGCCGCACGATGAATTGAGATGTTTTCTTCGAGTATCGACGGGCAACGACTCGTAATAATAAATTGGCATCGCCTTTCCGGATATTTTATATTAAACAACACGATTATAAAATTTTCAAAAAATGTTTCACATTAAAACATACACCCCTAAAGATTCCTCAAATGCGGACATTACAGTCATTGCGTTACCAGCGCATGGTCATTAAGTCATAAAATGTCAGAACTTTTGATTTTAAAGTTATAAAACAAGTTATGAAATTATGAAATTTTTCAGGGCAGGCCTATTCTGCAGTATAAACAAAACACATCAAACAAAGAGGTCACATCATTTCCTAATATACTACCTTAAAACCATTTTGTTAAATATACTTTCAATAAGCTGCATATTTTGTATATATCATTGTCACAGTTAAATTTTGACTGTAGAACTCTCCTGTAAAATCAACAGTTACATCACGAAAATTGTTTTAAATGTTTTTATTTATAAATATAGCTTTTATAAACAGAATATTTTAATAAAAAAAAAATCATGAAACGCTCTTCAACTTAAAACTCATTGGCTTAAGTCGTATATAAATCCCTCTACTATCAAAAAGAACAGCTGTTCTCCAGCTGTGTTTATGATATTTGTTTATTCCTACAGTACCAGGCGAATAAGTACTGTACCTGAATACAGTACTTATTGAATACAGTACCTGGAATACTCTTAATATTATATTTTGTGTGTTTGAAAACATTTGAAAATATATATAGGTACTTCAAAGTGTCGTTTATTTAAACAACTTTTTAAAATCATAATGCTTTCTTTAACACATCACATCAACAAGGATGGTTATGTTTGGTCATTAACCCTTCTGTACTTTATAAAATTCTTATATAAATTAATTCAATTCATTTTACTTATTATTATTTTGATACAAAAAAATTTCGCATATGTTATGCATGAAAATATGTTAAATAAACGTCAAGAGCGATACAGTTTTGGTAAATATTCTTTTAGTCAGAGCAAGTAACTCTTACTTAGTCGTAGTAAGTTGCGGTATAGCTTATTTTAACCCCAAAGCACTTTAATATGCATGTATATAGTGAGTAGTAACATTAATTATGTTGTAATCGTTATAATAAGTTAGCATCGCTATTTTTAGACGATTAGTACAGTAAGTTTATTACTAGTATATAATTACAAATAAGTTGTAAAAAAATTATTCTTTGGTGTAAACATTATGGGTAAGTTTTTAAAATCAGTGACTTGTGCCACAGAATGTAGGTCGTTATTTAAGCAGCAAATGAGCAAGCAAGCAAAGTATACTAAAAAAGGCAAGACAACGGTGACGTCTTCATAAGTTCACACTCATTCTAAATTCTAAGTTATAGAACAACCTTTAATAGGCAAAAACTTTAGGAAGGAAAAATTAGGCCAGTTAGTTTCACTTTGAGAAGACCCACCAAGATCAGGCGGATGATGACACTTATAGTACTAATTGTAAAACCATTTTGGGACACCTCATCGCCATTCATCATTCATAGGTAACATTTAGCTCTGATGTCATCCTCACTCACCTGGTGTGTCATTACTAACGTTTTTTGTGTCCTTAATATTTCTTCCACCTGAAGACGGGATCAGATTCCAAATTCATAAAGGTCGTGAGTTTTGTTTTACTAATGGAAAATGTCCGCAATGATTTCTTAAACAATAACGTTAAAGTGACTATAGCCAACAATTAACTGAAAAAAACAAACCACAGAGTTGTAATCTCATATTTGGTCCTTGTTCATAGTATATTATGAATTCGTATGTTTAAGAATAGTATGCACTGGTATCTGACCTCTTAGTACAAACCGCACATTTGTAACTGGTCTGATTGCTGTTACTGTTTCCTTCTCTATTGGCTTTCTCATTTCCAACCCAGAAATCGTTTGCTTTCCAATCTGCCTCCTCAAAACAGTGGATTAACATCGAGAGACAATGCTCATTACTGAAACGCGGCTTTCGCGGCCTCACGCACGCCCGCTCGCATTCGTATTTTAATATGGCCGAAAGCGTAAAAGGTTGGACGCATGCGCACTTTCACTGCGGCCGCGGGCGTTGTCGTGACGTCACGATCCAGATCAGCTGTTTTATGGTCAGCTGTTAAGCGATCACATGTTTTATAATCAGCTGTTTTATTGGGACTGTAATGGGCTTTCTCTGTCTCGTATTGTCTATACTCACCGACGGGAAATTACAGTCATTCCTTCTTTTCACTGCGGAAACCTCTTGAAATAATATGAGATAGCAGGAAATTTCCTGTTTTCCTTAAGAGATGTTTAAGGGACAACATAAAGTTAATACACACTAAAAAAATAGGGATATATATAGTAAATGGATCGTTTGTATTAAATTCTTCTAGAAACGTTTTTTATCATCATGACGCGTAGGGTGAAACGCATTCAAGAAACCAAGTTAGAATTCGCAACATAACCTTCTTATTTTCTATCCTACAAGTTTAGAACATTTACATAACTTGTATTCATCACATTTAATCAGGGTTTCTGTTTTCTGAGGGTTGGGTTCAAAATATTATAGTCTCAATATATATTACTAGGGTACAAAATGGAATTTTTAACTTTCATCCATCTATTTCTCTGAAATAACAAATAAGTAGGGGAGACAATCCCAGTACAGTACGAACGTCAGTCACACATTTAAGAAAGGCTGTTTTTACAAACTTTCAATTTTCCAATTTTTGTAAACTTTTTACATAGCGTTTACCTATCTTAAACCTTTACGACGGTTTTTTCTTAATGTAGTTTTTCCCGCTTTCAAATATATTTTGTATTATATTTCCCTGACTGAACAAGTATTTAACGTTAGATTAAACAACATCAATTCATCCTAAGTCCATCAGTAGATGAACAGCCGTCACTAAGGCACAAGGATCTGCGTCCCGGATTCCGAAAGCTCTGGACGAATATGGCGAGGAATCCGATGAAGGTGATGGAAAGTCTTAAAATCGAAAACGTTTTCACTTAAGTAGCAACTGGCATTTGACCCCGACGTTACAATGTGCGTGCTTATCTTAAAATATGGAAGCGCAGGCAGCGGCTGATGGTAGCTTCCAGACGGCGATAGTGACCGGCGCGGGGAGTGTGGGTCTGAGAAGGGTCGAGGGTCGAGGGGTCTACCGCCGCCGCCGCCGCCGGCCAGTGGGTAACCACAGACGTCCGCACTCACCGCACTGGCGAAAGTGCTGGAGATTGAAGGGGCTGAATTGGATTTCACTTTTTAATTCAAATTAAACATCCATCTTTACTTTTACGAAATTAAACTGCATACTTAACCTGGTTTTTGGAAGATATTATTTATCATTATACTGTAATCTGAATTACAACTTTCTTTCAATTTGATAACCAATTTGTAACACTATAATCTACAAATAGTAAAAGCATAGAGTGGGTTATGGGTATACTAATACCCATAATAATTTGAACCTTATGCAGTGACAAGTTAAACAAAATGAATCGAAATGGTTTGATTGAGGGTAACATTGATCTTGTTCACGGACAAACCCTACGAATTTGAATATACGGTGTTTTTTTTTTATTTTTAATTTTTTTAGGTCCTTAAAACGAAAAGGCACGTGATCCTAGGTTTATTTCTTGGCGTGAGTTCTGACTTATTTGTATTCCCTAACATGAAAATTCGTGGAAACAATATTTTAATTAGTTTTACCTAGTCACTAACCAAAACAGTGTTAACTTTTAAGTTGCTAGGGAACAAAAATATAAAATGTTTTATTACCAAATTAAATACTTCTATAAGAATAATATGATTTGATAAATCCTTTTAATGTAGAAACAGCAACGGAAAAATACGGTAAGTAGTTTTTTGTCTTTCTGTTGTTGCCAATACATTTGTAAAACAGTGAATATCAAAATATTTATCTATTTACTAGCCAAAATAATTGTTTAAAGTTACTTAACAGCCGTATATTGAAATTAAATCACTCATCGTATGAAATATGTCCTCTTTTTCTCATAACCACTACTAAATCTTATCCACAATACTAATTTTTAGAAAACAAAGAACAAAAATGCAGACTTAGCTGCATTTAGGTGCAGAACTAGTCGCAATCTAAATCGTAAGCTGTAAAATATTTTTTACCTGACAGTCAACGTGAAGACTTGAAATTTAAAATTCATGCAAGTAAAATATTATTTTAATAGAGAATTTTTGAAACTCATGTTTTATACATAGAAAGTAAAAGAGTGTATCGGAACTTTTAATTAAATGGTTATCTTTGTTATGTAAAAAATATAGGCCTATTTTTACTTAATTTCACAATTGTTTAAATCATGTCCACCATTAAAAATATTTATTTAGTACTCGTATTAAAAACCTATAAATGCCTTGCGCTTGACGCTTTGGTATTTTAGATTATGGGACATAGTGATTAATTGCTACGGGATTCTAATTATTTTAAACGTCGCAATGTTATACACCTGTTGGCTGTTAAATAGGAATACTAGATTATTCTGTAAGAGGTCCCTCCACGTAAATTAATTTTTTTCTGTAATTAATACTGTTTATCTTTATGTAGATGGTTTTATTGTAAAGGCGTTCAACTTGAAATGCCGTTTTGTACATCACCCAAACATTTTATCCAACACAAAAACGTGTTGTCACAAGATCATCGTCTTGCTTCCTAACGCGAGGTGGTGAGGGGAGCGGAGCAGTCAAACAACTTTGCATTGGGCTGGGCAAACGTATTGCAATATGATAATGATACATTTTGGTATTGGATTAACTTGTTTATTCGTTGACCAGCCTAATGCCACATCACGTAAACAGATATTTATATTAATATATTTTCTTGATATTTGCGCAAGTTTATACGGTAATACGTTTTTATGTTGTTATGGACCTCATGGTTAAGTTTTTACTTAACGAGGTCAGTATTTGTAGAATAACCTCAATCGGTGATGGTGATGGTAAATGAATATAAACTGTATATTTGAAAATGCAGGAGACGGTAAGTTATTGGTAACATTTAAATTAAGCTCAAGATTCTCGATTTAAGGTGTGCTTGTCAAAAGCTGGCGTGCCTTAACCTTGCAGAAACCGTCAAGAAAATCATCAGTTAGCCAAAGTATTAGTATTCATCTATTTATTTTATTTATCTTTTAACAAACCATTAAATACACCAAGATTTAAAATGGTTAATTGTCCAACCCTGACCTGGTGGTGCTACTCTTAAAAGGGTTACCCGGTCTGTGGCAACGTTGGTGGGAGGGCCCACGTTGAATAAACGGTGGCAGGTTTTCGTAGAAGTTGACGGGATCGGTTGATTCTTTGAAGGTTGCACCTTGGTCAACACTGATTTTGCTACTGTTTACTGTGGCTGTGCCACTACGGCTTAGAGATCTGAAAGATAATCATAATTTTAATTCAAAATGTCAATTTAATTCGTTCCTTATGATGCCTATAACAATTTACACCAGTCTTGATTCGAACTATCCCAAAAAAGTTAAGCGGGAATAAATGGGATAACGAGGTCAGTTTTGGTTGAATAACCTAAATAAATGTAAATGAATATAAACTGTATATTTGAGGATGTAGAATACCGTAAGTTATTTTAACTTTTAATCAAGCTCAAGATTATAGATTTAAGGTGTGCTTGTCAAAAACTGACGTGCCTTAACCTTGCAGAAACCGTCAAGAAAGTCATAAGTTTGCCAAAGTATTAGTATCCATCTATTAATTTTATTTATCTTGTAACAAACTATTAAATACACCAAGATTTAAAATGGTTGGATTGGACGCACACGTCCAACCCTGACCTGGTGGTGCAACTCTTAAAAGGGTTAGCCGATCTGTGGCAACGTTGGTGGGAGGGCCCACGTTGAATAAACGGTGGCAGATTCTAGATTTAAGGTGTGCTTGTCAAAAACTGACGTTCCTCAACCTTGCAGAAACCGTCAAGAAAATCATCAGTATGGAAAAGTATTGGTATCCATCCATTTCTTTTATTTCTCTTTCAACATACTCATAAAAACACTGAGATTTAAAATGGTTAAAAGATAAATAATTTATCATAATAATAAGAATTAGACTCATGAGGGGTTTTACCATTGACTTTGTACACTAACGTGAATAGACCTCTCATCCAATGCATTTAGTTTGAGGCAAAAATTTGAAAGTTCGAGGGACGTGGCACCAGAGTCGCTGCAATCGATGTTGTTATTATTCAGCTGAACTTACAGTGCTGCAAAAACACTTTACCAAAACATAAACATAACTTTCAGTTATAAAATGTTTCATCCTTGGTTGAGAAGAGTGGTAATACTGATTTATCTATCATATGTTACGTGTACTTCCGTGGACGCCGCACGAGATCGCACCACTGTCAATAGGCTTCACACACGCCTATGCTATGAGAAGTCTACTCACGTTAGTGTACATAGTCAATGGTTTTACTCTACTATACCAGTAAACTATTTACTAAGCTCTCTATACAAAAGGTAACTTATTTGAAGAAAACTTTATTTTTATTGATAAACGGAAAATGGTTATGGTGATCTACGTGCTTGTTTGCTCTGCAGTCTGCAACGGCCTCTACCGCGCAGGATCGAAACTATTTAAAGATATACCGTACTTATTTATGAAATATCAAAAGCAGCAGTAAGTTTTTGTTAACTGAGTGGTACTGTTTTAAATTTTAAAGTAAAATTGTGCCAACCCTGTCACGTTTGGGCGATTTGTCGAGCTTGTGTGTATTTGGCAATTACTCATTTAATAGGCCTAACTCATACAACAGTTCAGCGCTACAGCAAAAAAAACCTTTTTGTCCAGTGGTTTGCCAAGATATTGTCAAAGTTACTTCAAATGTAAAGCAATTTTTCCCCTTTTGTGTATAATTATGAATTATATAAATCGTATATCCTTAAACCCTCGATTGGCCTTATCATTCCAGCGTTTGTTTGTGTTTCACAGCGTTTAAATTTTCATCACATACGGAATAAAAGTGAAAATACTTTAGAATAAAATTATTATATGTTCGAAACATTAATAAGATTGCTAAACTTTTAGATTGTATTTCATAATTTTGCATCAAACCGAAAGATTTTCATATTACGAATTTTCACATTAAATTTGTAATAGCAAATAAATCACACTGGTTCGCCTTAGTTTTTTTTTTTATTTTTTTCGGTATCTACGTGACTGACGTGACGTGAGATGAGAGGTCTGGTTCTTTATTGTAAACAGCGAGACCAGTTCAAATTGAGACTCGAAAGGTTACAAGGAGAGGAAGTTTAGACAAAAACGAACTACCCAGAAAATGGAAGATAAATAAAATAGACTAAGAGAGAAGAAAGGAGAAAATTAAGAGAATAAATAAGAACAAGAAGCTTGATTATTTAAAAAAAATTCCAAATAGAAGAAGCGAAACTCAGTGACATATCTTTAAAACTAATAAAAATCGCATTTTTTATTTTTATTTATCTATTATTTTTTTGTAAAATAGAGGAACTACTTTGCCGAGTAATACAGCACATAAACTTTATAAAAAGTCACTTCTCGATAGTGAAATATCTTGAATGGTCCCCAAGAACATATAGGTTATCTTACTTGGATGTAAGTCACTCCTCCAGCGAAAAGGTTAAAATAAAATTTTGTGTGTATAAATCTATTCTATATATATAATACGTGATGCCCTTTTTTTGTTAACACTACTCCTCCCTTATTTCTGGACCAATTTTAAAGTTTGAGGTGTCAAAAGAATGGTCTCAGTTCGTAGTTTTGCAATAAGCTTTAGATTTTTTTATATTTTAATTCTGAAGCTCACGGAAAGCCCTCTAAGTTAATTTTTTGTCCATAAGATTTAACATGGGGAACAATTGTTATTGAATTTCAAACTAAAACAGCTGTTGATAGTAAAACAGACAAGCACATGTTAAAATCTATCTGAATGCTGAGTGGAAGCAATTGAACTGGTACGGTATTATCAACACAGTTCCGTACTTTAATTCAAGGACTGTCTATTGTGTGGGACAAATTTTACATTTTACTTTTTTCTCAAAATGTAGCAGGTAGATTTTGCTTGAATTTTTATTTATGTGTATTTGGGCATATTTTACATAAGTTTAGTAATTAAACCAAAAAAAAAAAAAAAAAAAAAAAAAAATCATTCTCCTGATGCACATAAACAAGTTTGGAAATTGAAATTTTGCATGTGGGTCTTAATAGTTATCAGACTGCTATCAAAACAACAAAGAAAGAAAATAAAAATAGAACACTAAATGTTTGCGCATGGGTTTTCAAGCTGCTGTGAACTAGGAAAAGGGATAGTTGGTATAATTACCGTGAACCGTAATGTGATGCTATAAATATTTTAATGCAGAGTGCTAAACACATATTTAAAAACCCTGTTTAAAAGAGGCAACATTTCAAAGTTTTTTTTTATCTCCAATATTGATGATAAGCTTATTGCAAAAATGGTGTGTATAAGGATAAAATTTTAACCAAAATATGAATGTCGCATCAAACCAAAATGGACACACACAAAAATGTTGATTTTCTTAATTTTTGTGATTTCTTTATTTAAATTTTGTAATACCATGGCAAGAGGATTTAGTTTGTTATAAATAGTAATAGTGTGGGCTCTTTCACTATGTCGACGACTACCTTATACAGTTCTAGAAGAACAGCCACAGTGGGTGATTCATAGCCCATACAGAACCGAGGAGTTGCAATGAAATGTTTCTTCTGTTGTCATTTACGTTTTATGTGTGATGACCTATCTAGATCAAACATCTGTGAATGTATTCTATATTTCATAGGAGTTTTTAGGCAGAGGCTCTAAGACGAATCGGCATAAGAACAAGAACCATCATGTAATCCTAGCTAAATTCAAACCTAAAAGAACAACCACAAAATCTCAATACTATCACATTGGGAAGTTGGAGAATTTTAGTAATAAAGATCGATTGATGAAATACCAATATGGTGTAATCTAATTTTCTCTACAATTTAATTTTCATTCAAAGTAACTTGGTAAATTTCCATGGAGCAATGTTTGATCACCAAATACTCTGATAAATGCAGCGCATTGCGCTGCACGGGCCCCCTAGTATCTTTTATTTTGTGAGTTTCCATAAATGTAATAGCTTATCATCCAGATACGAATTATTAGTTTTAAGCTAGTATAACTCCACACCCTCATGAAGAATATAGGTTTTTCGTTATTATTTGAATATTAAAATTAAAAACTAATAATTAAATTTTAAAGCTCCGCATCTGATAATCTACAGTCTGTTATTTGAAAATTTTGTAAAATTAGTATCTAAAAAGATATTTGTCAATAAAAAACATGCTACTACTGTTGCGTTATCTGAATTGGCTGGTTTCATTGTACTGTAACATGTATTATCCTTGCCTATCGTTTTTTGGAGGAAGGAGGCCTATTAAGTTTAAATGTGTTTTATAGACTCATTTTTGCTATTAAAATATGTTTATGACCCCTCATGTTCCGTCCCCAATAATAATACTAGTAGTAGTGGGATTTGGCCACTTTTAAAATCGGCCACGTGCCCCCCGAGCCACGTGACGTGGCAGCTGGCGCCAGCTGCTATGGCACATAGCTTCCGGTGGGGGTTAGAGGGTATATGAGATGCTGTAGTTATATGTTATGCCATATAGGTTGGGGTGGAGATGGCGATAGTGTTGGCGTTAGGGTGAAGTGAATTTGCGCATAAAATTAAAAGTTAGTTCAAAATTGAAATTCGTCGGTGTTGATGAAACTGTAACAGTTGAAGAAAAATTAAGAGTTAGTTGAAAATTGTAATTGAAACTTATAACTGGGATGTGGAAAATATGTCAAGGTCATCCAGAGTAAGTTTTAAAAAATTCTATCCAACTATCACCAGAAATAGTTTTAAGTTGAAGTAGTTGGTGATAGCGGGATAATTGATTCGTGCCATGGGAGAGGTGTTTATTGTTTGAAAGTTGGCGATCGAATGAGAAGCGCCGCCTAGGGAGAGGGCTTATAAAATGGCAACCTTCCCCCCACCACCCCTTCCCCCACTCCTTTAGACCAATAACCGGTCGCCGACTCTATGTGGTAAAACTGAACCAGACATGGCGGCTGCCATGGATAATTCTAACCTCAAACCTTAGTTTTGCATTGGTGAGCATGAGCCACCCCCACTCCTTTACCTTTCTTTTATATTTTTAAAACCGAACAGATGTTCGGGCAGGTGTTGGGGGCAGAAATTTTAAAATATTGGGGTGGAGATGGCAATAGCGTTGGCGGTCGGTTGAACTGAATTTGCGAATAAAGTAACTAGGGTTGAACTAAAAGTATACATAAATTAAAAGTTAGTTGAAAACTGAAATTTGACGGTGTTAACAAAACTCTTAATAGTTGAACAAAACTAAAAGTTAGTTTAAAACTGAAATTCAAATTTATAAATAGGATCTGGAAAGTATGTCAAGGTCATCCAGAGTAAGTTTTAAAAAAGCCTACCCAACTACCACCAGAAATAGTTCTAAGTTGAACTAGTTGGTGATAGTAGGATAGTTTGAATTTTATTAGTGAATATACAATTAATGTGCAACAGCAGAGTTTAAACAAGTTGAACTTTTGTGATGAATTACAGAGTTGTAAATGCAAACACCGACGACGATGAGAAGGTAAATGCAGAGTCCCAGATGATGTATTTGAAAAGCTTGAACAAATGTAACATTTCAAGTTGGTTTTCCCGTTCCATTTCCAATCGTTTAATTTCCAATTTCAATTTATCCTCTTCCATTCTAGTTACGAAGGGAACTTCATCCATCATATCCATCATGATTGTGTTAGTGTTTGAAATTTTAGTGATGTTGATAGTTCAGAAGTCGAAGACGGAATAAGAAGTGAAAGGGAGAAATGTTAGTTAAATAAAGAAGTGGTGGGGGGAAGGATGAATTACAAAGAAGTGGTGGGGGAAAGACGTTGCTCTTCATTATTACCATCAGTAGTGTCAGATGGTGCAGGAGTTAGATTTAGTAACTGTCTTCGTCTAAACTTTCAACCTTATCACAATAGGACAATCGTATGTTATTTCCAAATTCATTTTGATGGTTGTAAAACTATCTACAAGTTCTGTAAAATATTAAAAATGTCTTGTAACTCTTCTTTAGAGTTTATTTCAAAACTAGAATTCATTCGGGCCAATGGAGAGTTGTTCATTGTTGGAGAGTCGGTGATGGAATGAGGATCGGCGCATAGGGAGGGGGCTTATATAATGGTGACCTTGAGCAGGCGTCTAGGGAGGGGGGCTGTCTAGGGAGGGGGGCTTTTATATGGAGAACCTTGAGCTTATGATTGAATAAAATGTTTAGTTCTTCTTCTTCGTCTTTTAATTCAATTATTTGAACCGAAGTAGTTGTTTCATCCTCTTCACTCGATGAAGAAAACAATTCACCAGGATTTAAATATTGAACTACAATTCTGAACCATTTTATAGGATATTCGTCAATGATAGAAAGTAAGTTTTGAAACAATTCTTCCATCTCTTCCCTGTCAGTTATTATATGTTCAAACTTGATAAATTTGTTTTCCATGTTGTTAGTTAGAGTGTTGGAAGTGGAATGATTTAATATTATATAAAAATTAGAACTAGTGGTGGGGGAAATCTCAAGGTCATCCAAATGAAGTTTTAAAAAAGAGTGTAAAACTGAAATTACACATTTGATGGTTCTACAGGATCGGAATACCAATCTGATCTGTATTTACATCTTTTTATCATATGTGTACAAAAATCATCTTGATGAGAATTGGTGCGTTGACAATGAGCAAGATCTAGAGGGTGAAATTTGAAACATCTTTGAGGACAACATGTATGAAAATATCTTGATTTATAAAATTTGAAAGTTCGCAATTCCGGTGGTGGTAGTTGTTTTGTTTTGCATTTGCAATAACAAGATCCGAAGAATTCACATTTAGTACAAGCTAACCCATCCACCATCATTGGTCCTAAATCTGTACACTGTTGTTCACAACAGTAACGAGGTTTGTACTTGTATTTTTGCTCTTCCATGTTGACGCTGCGGAGTCCAGTGAAAGAATAAGAGTGTATAGTGTTGAATAGTGAGTTTTATGTACTGTGAAAAGTGGTGGGGGTAATTTCAAGGTCATCCAAATGGAGTTTTAAAACATTATACCTTACAAGTGTAAGGATTATTAAAATTTAGGAAGTTTGTTTCTCTTTGTTTTCTTCAGACTTTTTCTCTCTCTCCGCCTTAGCCATAGCAACAAGTTCTTCTGTTGATAATGGATGTACTTCAGGAAATTTTAAAATTAATTTAGCTTGATATCCTTCTTTAGTTAATACATCTAAATCTTGGGTCATTTGTTCAACGGTGTTGTAGTCTTTTCCATAGATTTTTCCATCAAGTTGAATCATCATTCTGTACAACATTTTCTTAAATAGGTCTTGTCGTGGTGAGAGCTGAGAAGCAAATGATTATTTATACAAGTATCACATCCTTTTTATTAACTCATATTGATCATGTGATTCTTTAGTTGTAGTTTTGTCTGTCAAAAGTTATTCAACATTGGTAATACTTTTGGAACTTGATGTTATGTTGACCAGTTGGCGATGAAGAAGTTGTAGGTTGTGTAGAAATAAATATTTCATCATCGCAATATTTTGTTTTAGTGAACATCCTTGTATTAGTAGCACTAACATCAACAGTTAAGTGATAACCACCGGTAAGTAAAACTCGCATTTCGTTGGTTAAATCTTCGAGTTGTTCAAAAGTTGTAATGGTGTTGGTATCATAAGATGCACATTTGACTTTGAGAGACATCTTTTAGTTTTTATATTAAGCGATAGAGTGAGCGAGATGTGTACGGTACGAAAGGTAGTCGTAGACTGATGAATTTTACAAGTATATTTTCGCTTTTATAATCACACAAAAGTGGGTCAAGGTCATCCCGTGGAATTTTTAAAAAAAGCAACATATTGTAATGTACAAAGACATCACAATATGTTGCTTCTTTTAATTTTTTTTGTTTTTTCTTTATATCATATTTATTGAAAAACAATTACAAACAAATAGTTACAATGTTATGTACAAACTAATCAGTAGTAGGTGTTACATGAATAGTTAGTTCAGTTGAGTTGTTTCCACTTGGTCCGTGCGAAACCAAATAGAGTGCGCCGGGTTGAACTACACGAAGATCTTCATTTTGAAGAAGTTGTACAAAGCGTCTTGGTAGGAAGATCTGAAATTTTGGTTCATCACCAACTGTATATGGAGCCTCGCTCAATGTGCAATTAATAGCATCACCTACTGAAGTTTCCATTTTCTTAATCGTATGAATGATGTAGTGTTTTTCTTCTTTTAGTTCAGAACATTTCTTTGTAGGTAGAATTGATGATTTAGAATGAGCGTTGAACTGATCAACTAAACTTTGAAGTAAGTTATGTGATGCCATCTTGATGTTGTTGTTAATCTTCTTGTTAATAAGAATGTCCGTCGGAGATGTTGTCTCTTCGGAGGTTAGAGTAATACTCATGCTGCGTCATGGTAGCGCTCTCGCTTTTATAATCGACACTACCCCCACTACTGACACTACACCCACCACTTTGTTGAAGGAAATTGTTCAAGCGGTAGGCATTCTTTAAAGCGCACTGCGACCTTCGATGTTTAAAACTTTTTGATGAAATACAAAGTTCGTTGAAGTAGCATTGGAAATCTTTATCAATTATTGCATTAATCACTTCGTTGCTTGTAAATGATTGTATCCAATTTGCTTTTTCCAATCCCCTTGTGTAGATAATTTTAAACTCTTTGCAATAATGATTCATAATGTGCGGCATCATGTTATAATTAATGAAACCTTCATCCCATCTTAAGTTGTGAAAATGTTTGTTCAACCATTTGTTTGTAACTTTCGCTTTAGTTGTTAGTCTATTAAATGGTACTGGAGGTTTGAACAAATAATGATAAACTACTGATGTGTTCATGTCCAAGATTACTAATTCTTTAATAATAAAATTACCATCATTTCCTCGGAAAGCTTGAAATTCAATTATACCTCTTTTAACTTCCATTATATGTGGCGCATTAGAAAACGAAACCCGTTTATTCATGATGAAGTCTTACTAACAACTGACTTAAAAATTGAATGAGCCGATGTTTATAACAGACAGGATTGTTCTTCTTCTTTCACTTCTTGTGCCACTTCATCAATATTAAAATTGGTGTGATAGTTGTTTAATTGTCTCCACATTTCAACTTCTTGAGGTATTCTATTAAAGATTGAAGTATCCACGGGACCGTATAAAATTGGAACAAAAGGTTTTTTGTCCAATGTATCAATTAGATAGTCTTTAATTATTGCACTTGAAAATATTAGTTGTTTCAAATATCTGGTGACGGGACCGGTAGTACAACTTAAAGTGTAAAATTCTTCTTTAGTGAAATATAATTTAACATTATGTGTAGTTAAATCTCTGAAGCGAACAATTTGTCCTCCACGATGTTTTACTATATCAACTTCAATATTTGATTCCAATAAACTTAATCTTGTTCTTCTTCCAAATGTGTTGTTACTTAAATAGCACTCCAAAAGATGTAAATGTTTCATGAGAGATTCCCAAGTAGTTTCACTGAAAGTAACCATTTTGTTTCCATGATTTAAAATAACAATTGGTGAATAATCCATTGATTTTAAAATTCCAACTGATATACTTTTTGTCATGCATGAAGAAATTGGGTAGATAATCCGAAGAAATACTTCTGTTAAAATATTGGTTGTAATGTTAACTTCAACCTTCTTCCTTTTTACTTCTTTTTCAGCTTTTTCTTCTTCTCTCTTCTTATGTTTGTTGAATTTTAGGAACTCGTCCATTTCTCGTTCAACTTGTTTTTCTATATCTGAACTATTATCATCCATTAGAGGTGTATTTTCTTCTCCGTTAGTAGAATTCATCTTGCGAATGATGTTTCCCATACGACGGTTGAAGATAGAATGAAGTTTCTACTAATTATTTTCTCGCTTTTATATTTTTCGTAAAATCCTTGAAATTTATACAATTACATAATTGTTTGTTTTCAACTTGTCTTTCACAAATGAAATTCTAACCTCAAAAATTAAAGCAGATAATTCTAACCTCAAAAATTTGCAGTTGTTATACAATTCTTCTTAAAGTACATTCTTCACAATTCCGGTCAGCGGTGTGTAAGTAACTATTTTATCATGTAGAATTAGACAGTATGCCGAAGTTCCATCCGCTACTGGTTCTTCAAATTCCATTTCAATTTTTATATCCACACTTGATGATTTTACCGATTCATTTTGTTTTGAACAATCGATTACAATTATTGGAGCCTTGGAATAATACTGGTCAGGTGATAATAGTGGTGTATTAGTCTTTCCATAATATGACGATTGAAATCTTGCATACATATCGTATAAAATGGAAAAACGTTTTTTGCTGAACATGACATTCAAATTGTCATAGGGAAAGAATTGAGAGTTTAGGAAAACTTTACAATTCTTTATTTTACAGTGATCAAATTGACCAGCATTTGCAGTGATAACATCTTTTCGCTTAGTTTGAAAACCGAGTATTATGTACCTTGCTCGTTCCAAGTAAGTTGATGTCTTGACGGTCCATGTTTGTCGTTCTGTCTGAGGTAGTGTAGGGTATTCATGAAATTCCCAACTTCGGAATGGCATCACAATATCACGGTCAGATTTCAACTTTCTCAATAATAGGATTCTATGTTCATCGCCCAATCTTACATGAGGTACTCTCCAAACAACTTTATCCAACTGTAGTTGCCATTCCAGTTTATCTTCCGTAGTTGCAGGGTCTGCAAGTATCAAGTCCTTATTAGTTGAAGATCTGAGTAATACTAATTCTTGTTTGACATTTATTATTACCCGTTTGTAATCTTCAGCGAATCCCAAAAGCAATCGTAAAGGTACATGAAAATCAAAGTGACCGTTGGAAGCTGGTGTTATAGTGTCTTTATCGGGGGCAACCCATCCGGCGGTGACTATTGAATTCTTCTCATGCGGTGTTAATGATGTTAATCCTTTCAATGTCGTTGTTAAACCAACCTTTTTTGTTGAATCAACCGTCACCCCTGATATTTCATATCTTATTTCATCAAAAAGATATGCCATCGGGTTATTTATAAAAGGAACTGTTGAAGCAGTTTTTCCATCCAATTTTAATACCCGTCCTTCGATGTACAAGTAACTTTCACACGGTAAAGTGTAAATATCTTGTTGTTGAATGGGGATCCTTATTTCATCGTTATTGTTTAATTTTGATGAAGTGTAAGGGTTGTGCGTGTGATATTCCTTCTCCCATAGTGTTTCGTCGAACGTTGGTCCTTGAGATATATCCAGGATATCCATCGCTGTTAAGTTTCAATCCAATCTTCTGTAGAAAACGAATGTTGTCCGATGTTAACTCTTCCAATGTTGAGGAGCTACTGAGCTCCCGACTCTTCCGTTGCGGTTTAAATGATAATCCCATGTTGACTTTTATGTTGCTGCTCTGATGTGTATCCGTATAGTAATTGTTTCTCCTCTAAAGTCAACACTATGACCGTCTTGATCCAATATGTTCAGTACGATGTCTGAAATGAAACTGGTGTTTAACGGTAGGTATATCAAGTTTTGTGGCTTCTCAACAATTTTAAAACCGGGAGCCACTGTTGGATAAAATGTATGTAAAATATGTTGATTAACTCCATCTCTATACGATCCGTGTATAATGTTGCACGTGACATCGATACTATTTACTTTCAATATTGTTACAGTTGAATCACCTGAATGAGTAGTTCCAGGAGTTAAGATTTTCTTTTTTGTATCTGTAAATCCAAGTAAACTGCCAATCGACTGTTCCAAGCTGACATCAATATAATATTTTGAAGTTATTTCTGCTTTTAAAGTATTATTGTTTCCTTTAACGGTAATATTGTCTTCTCCGAGTTGTTTCTGTAATAATTGGTTTATATCATCAATTTCATAAGCTCCAGTAAGAAATGTAATTATTTTCAATTCTGAGTATTTTCCTGTAGCATCCTTAGTTTCATAATAATGTAGTAAATTATTCTTCCCTTCCGTAACATTGGGAATTGAGTTGTAGGTAGTCAAATCAAGTAATGCCGCTTCCCATAATCGTTCCTTGGATAGACGCAATGCTGGGAACAGCGTACTTTTCAATGTGGATGAATTTCCACTCAATGACACTGTATACGATGACATCTTAAAGCTGACTGACACTTTTCGCTAGAAACTCCAAACATAAATGCCCACATATTTCAGTATTGTTAGGTTGTTCTTTTTTGTAATTGTAAAAAATGTTTTTTGAGTTTCGAAAATAATGTTGAAGTTCTTTTGGCGGTGGTAGATTGCCAAAACTGTCAAAGTAGTAAACGGTTTGTCCAAGCTTTTTATAGCATACCCAATGAGTACCTGGACCATAGGTGGAATCCAAATTTACTATTCCAGTTTCATTTTTCCATATTTTAGTTGGTAATGCATCTTTCATAAAAACTCCTCGAAAGAATGGTATTTTCAAACATTTCACATAATCATTTAACTGATGATTTGTTAAGGCTTTATTTGGAATTATCAATTGACTCTTCTTATTTAGTACACACGGTATGGTCTTAGGTATAAACCTGCTCCGTTTTTTACCATTTGCCAAACAGAAGTCTTCTTTACATTTGGCTTATGAGTTCTACGACGTCCTTTTTTAATGTTTCCACCTCTTTTGGGAGCGCCTTTCTTTGCAGGTCTTCCTCTGCGACGTTTTCCACCACCTAACTTTGCTTTCGTCTTCATGGCTGTAGTTACTGCCCAAGCCGATGCTTTTTCTGCAATACTTGCGTCACTTGATTTTACTCTTTGCCAAGCTTTTTCCGCTAGAATTTTATCTGCTATTGATCTATTTTAAGCGAGCGTCAGTACGGGTTTCGCTTAGACAAAACAATTTCAGACGCACTTTTCGACATCAATAAAGACTTAAATTCTGCCATTTCAAGTAACGAGCGTTCAATTTTAATTTTCTTAGATCTTAAGAAAGCCTTTGATTCAGTAGATCGATCCAAATTATTTTCTAAATTAGAGGCCGTTGGTGTTAGAGGTGGTGCCCTCGGGTGGTTTAAAAGTTATTTGTCCAATAGATTACAGTTTGTTTCAATTTTTAATTCACACAGTGACGTTCAGCCTGTTGATTACGGTGTGGTCCAGGGCAGCACACTTGGGCCTGTCTTATTTTTAATTTACATAAATAACATAACAAAACTAGACATTTTTGGTAAACTTTTTCTATTTGCTGACGATAGTTTAATTTTTGTCAAGGGTAAGACATGGCCCGAGGTTCGTGACAAAGCCTTGCATGACCTCATGGTTACGAGACTGTGGCTTAATCAAAATATTCTGTCTTTGAACACTTCCAAAACTAAGTTCATGCCAATTTCCCTCAGTAGTATTTCAGATTACAACTTGCAAGATCTTATCATCCACACCTGCGGGGACTACCTCAGCACCAACTGCACTTGTGAAGCAATAGAGAAGGTTGAGTCCTATAAATATCTAGGAATATTCTTTGATCACCGTCTTAAATGGTCTTGTCACGTACAATTTCTCAATAAAAAATTAAGGAAATACATTTTTGCTTTTAGACAGATGAATCAAATTCTCAGTGAAAGGGAAATGAAAATGGCTTATTTTGCATTTGTTCAATCTCTTTTAATTTTTGGGGTTATAGTCTGGGGCGGATGTTTTAAAAGTATTTTGGAGCCTTTAAATATCACTCAAAAATCTATTCTAAAAATTGGATTTGGGAAACCAAAGCGATACCCGTCTGATGCATTATTTCTAGACCTATCTATTTTAACCATTAGACAACTTTTTATTAAAAGCGTTTTAACCCATATCTATAAAAATTTCAATAGTATTTTTCAAGGAATTTCCCACAATCATAATACAAGATTTTCAGTTAGAGTCGGAATATCATCACTGCAAATATGTAAAACATTTTCTACCACAAATTCCTTTTACATAGCCCATGTTTTATACCGTAACATTTGCAATTATTTTCAAGATCATGATTTTTTCAACTCTACATCAATAAACATTTTTAAACGACGTGTTAAAGATTGGCTACGCAGTTTGAATATGGACGAGGCCGAGCGCATTATCGCATCAGATTATAGACGTTCCTGACTACCCACTTTGACTGTCACGGCACTGCACTTTGGACTTCCGCCCTCCGGCCCGTCGCCGCCTCCCACCTCTAAGGACACCACGTCACTGTGATTAATTCTCTGTTGCTTATCATTATCCTAAGTTTATTTTATTTTTTTTCTCTCTTTTATATTAGTTGTCTCTTTTCATTATTCATCCAGTCATCCTTCATTTTGTTTTTCTTCAATTAATTGTTTTATCCTACCATATTCCATATATATATTAACTTCACCGTGACGCAACCAAAGCCGACGCACAGGCTCCGTGCCCATGTCGGCTTATTCCTTTGGACTTATTGTATATATTTTTTTGGTCACAAGCATTGTTTATTATTTCTCTGTTTTGTGTATACTTACTTTTATGATTGTATTATTTTCTTAATGTTTTATTATCTGGATTGTCATGACCTTATTTTTATGGAATAAAGAATTTCATTCATTCATTCATTCATTTGTTGAATCTTTATACTTTGAATATGCTATATCGTGTTCCTTGCAAGCTTGATCTAATTTATTAATTCCAGGATCTCCTCTTGCTAAACGCTTTGCCAACTTAGTTCCAGGTCCACAATATTGATAACCTCCGGGCAGATGTAATTCGTATGGTAAAGCGTCTATTGTTCGATTTACAACAGCACCAACTGGAATCCGTCTAAGCAGGGATAATGCAGCTGATGTTATACCACGTCCTCTCTTGCCGCTGTCTTGACGATGACTGAGCGATACGGTCTTCATTATGTTGTCTTATATAACTGGCGTGTTTACTCCACGAGATACTTTACACAAATGAATAACTTGTGCAAAATCTTTTATATTTAAAGACTTAGTTATTTAAATTAATTATATACTGATTTATAATTCTATTTTTAATCCAAGCTTCTCGTTCATCGGGTTGAATCATCACATGACTCGTTGTACTAGCTATATGATTGTGGGTATCAATAAGTAAATTGCCCACTATTCTTATTAAACAATCTAAAGTTACAGCATCTTTCGGATGTTGAGGATCTTGTAACTGCATAATACGTTTATCATTACAAGTATATGCGGTTGAATCACTTTTTGATGTTGTTATGACTTGTCCAATAGTAGCAGCATCATTTGAATCTTCACCTGGTAAAATATTAATTATTTTCTTCATCTTTGCATCATATTTGGTCCCAAAGTGTTTATCCCAAGTTATTGTTTGTTTCAATGTAACACAATCATCTTCTTCATAACCAGGATAAATATTTTTTATTCTTCTATTACGACCATCGTATGTACCTAATCTACCACCACTTGCAATTAATGTTTGTACCATAAGAGGTACATCTGAATCTTTTATACCAAATCTTCCATTTGTTATTGTTTTATGTCCTGCATCCCATTCATCATTTTTTCCTTGCATTAAATCAAACTTTTTATTTCCATGTATAAATTTATCTCCCCGCTTTAACACGGCATCTTCATGTTTTACAAAATTTGATGTTTCCTTTTTTAATTCTTTAGATAATTGTTCCATAGTAACAGCATCTTTTGGTTGAGAACCAAACTTTACATTTGTCAATGTTTTACCATGACAATCAATTCCATTAACATCTTGTAAAATACAGTTGTCCTTGATGTATTTTAGGTTTACAGCATCACCGTCTTCCTTTGGGTATCCAATGTCATTTATAATAAATTTATAAAAAGAAAATCCATGTTCAGTTTTTTCCGGTATTATAGAATGTAAATATTCTTTATTAACTGAATCTTTATTATTTTTGGGATTTCCCACGTTGGTTATTCTATAATTTCCAGCATCATACGTTTGTCCATCTTTTAAGTTATTACCCCATTGCAATTTTAAAGTATTTGAAAGTTCAGATAATAAGTACTCTTTAGTAATTGCATCAGAACTTTCAGTTGGTTTACCAACATTAATTATTCTATGTGATTTAACATCGTAAGTATTCTTATGTAATTTCAATGATGTTGAAGTAGCTTCTTTTACTGTCTTCAAATTTGCTCCATCAGTATCTTCTTCTGGATCTTTAACTAGTTTTAAACGTTTATTACTTATGCTATAGTCACCTTCAGGTGTTTGCGGTAATCCACTTCTTTTTCTGTCTTCTCCAACTTGTACTCCTAACGCGGAGTACCGTCCGAACTTGTCGACGCTCATGTTAGAACTGATACGTCTTACGCTTGCAACTCTTTTATATCCGCGGACAATTATACAACTATACCACGATTCCTAAGTTCATCAACTAGAGCCACCCATTCATTATTCAAACCCGTATGACCGGCTTCCATGGCTTCATGCAATAGTCTCATTCGGTCAACCAATTTATTGATGTCGTTGTAGTAAATCACATTTGTATTGTATAGATTTTTCATCAATCCTTTACCAGAGGTTGAAGTATCTCCTTTACTCTTTTTACCATGTTGTTCAAGAAGTGATAAATCCATAAGTGATAAAGATTTTCTTTTCAGTGGTTGTCTCACCGCTGGAGCAGTACGTAATGTGGGCAATTTTCGTGGAGGAAACAACTTTTTTATAACAATGTTATATTTTGTTGCACGTGAACGATTAATCATTGCATCCTTTAAGTAGTTTCTCTTATGAGCGTTAGTATTTTGTAAAATCTCTTTAAAAACACTTAAATCTTTGGATGAATATCTTAGTGGTATATTTTTAAAAATTAATTCATATAATCCTTTTGTTCCTTTATATCTATGCTCACCAATAATGATGTAATCGTCTTGAGTTATTTCAAGCTTTGAATCACCAATCTTTAATTCATTCCCATCAATTCTTGCTCCGTATATGTGTGATCTACTCAAATTCGGGTTTGATTTCATGTCATGTAGCATTTTCATTATATATTTTCTTCCAAGAGGTCCATGTTGTAATATATCGCTACTCAATTGAGTTAAATTTGGAATAGATTGTTCAGCTTCAGGTATTGGCTGTTCTTCTCCCTTTTCAACAATTGGTTCTTCTTCTTCTTTTGCTTCTTCTTGCTCACTAGCACTTGTGTATGAATCATCATCTTCTTCTTTTTTTAATGCTTGTACTTATTGTTTAGAAACTGGTAGTAAAACATCTCCTTCATAACGAGGTTTACCAATAGTTTCTGATATCTGTTTTAAAGGTTCCGTAATAGGTTTAAATGTAGTCTCTAGAAATTCTTCTCTTTCACTTAAACCCATCCTCAATGCACGATTCTTCATCCTAATAGAATCACTGAGTGATTTTATTTCTTTTAATAGTTTTTCTTGATTCACCATGTTTACACTGTGAAGTTCAACGTGTAACTAGATGTAGCATCGGTAGTTCAACGCATAAATACAAATTTATCCAACCCTATACGATATCTACCATTTTTAATATCTTCTTCCTTCATAATAACGAGAAAGCTATATTTCTCATTCCATGCTTTGCCACACATCTCTTTAAATTTTTCAAATGGCATATCCGCATTTACATGATCATTATATATATGCTTTAAATTTGTTTCATCTTGCTTGAAGATGATCAACATATTTGCATTGTCTCTTATAAGTTGTTTTGGAATTTTACTGTATGTTTGACCAATGTAAATGCTATCAATATTATGATGTCTTCCCATAGCAAAATAATTCCTTATTGTGTCATGATTTTCACAAGAAACATCGTCAAATATAAAAATAGAAAATGGTTTTGCTTCATTTGGTTGCATAATTGTTTCACTGGCATTAAACTTGTAAAAATTTACTTCAGGTACACTTGCAAGTACTTTATCCAATAATTGATATTTTGGTTGTTGCAATGATTTTGAAAAAATGTATATATTGTTAAAACGCAATCCTTTAGGATTAGTTATAAGGTTAAAAACAACATTAGTTTTTCCACAATTTGAAGGACCAGTTATTAGACATCTTATCGTATTTGGTAGTAATTCACCATGTTTTCCATGATTTAACTTATCATTGTCAACTGTCAATTCATCAATGTTATTGATATTAAATCGATCTTTTTGTTGTACAATCTCCATCTTGTATAAAGGTTAAACACACAATGAGCTATTAAACAACTATACTAAGTCTTTTGAAGGAATCCAAGAGTCTTCACTTTTATCAAAGCCTAACCACCGGACTTTAACCATATCCTTTTTCCTTTGTAAAATCTTCTCGACAAGATATACATCACCGACTGTTGATTTCAACAATTCGTGTCCGTAAAATCCACCTTGAAGTAATTCACCCTTGTTATCCTTTAATAAATAAGTTTCAGGTATAGTTGGTTGCACTTTATAAATTGTAAATACTTAATTAGTCCAATTTGGTAGATATCTTTTACTAAATACACCTTTGTATTTGCTTATACGAACTTTATCGTTGACCTTGAACTTCTTTGGTTGCAATTTTTCCAATTTCGGTGTTGTATTATTTTTAATGCGTTGTAATACAATTTTGGCATTAGCACTATTTACCTGGATAGGTTTCATTCCAATGGTACGATGATATTTGTTGTTATACTCTTTTATAAGTTGTGGTAATATGTCATACCACACGTATGATCCTCGTTTTGAAAATTGTTTATACATCGCACCTTTTAATGTTTTATTGAATCTTTCAATTATTGAAGCTTTAACTTCAGAATTTGTAGAATAATGATTTATTTGATATTTCTTCATCAAAGCTCCAAAGTCTTTATTAAAATATTCTTTTCCATCATCGGTCTGTAGATGTTTAATTTTAAATTTATTTCTTTGTATTGTGGTTTCCATAGCTTTTGTAACACTTTTACCAGTCTTATCCTTCAATGGTAAAGCGTCAGCTATTTTAGTAAAACAGTCTATAATTGTTAAAATATATTTAAATCCTTTGTTTAATTTACTGTGCGGTATCATTTCAATGAGATCAGCTTGATAAAGATCATTCATTCCTTTAATGATTGTACTTCTTCTTGGAAATCTTCTTCTTGCTGGTTTATGTAGTTCATTTACAATCTTGTCCTTCACACTTTCCATCTTCAGATGTTGATTGTACACTGCATGTAAAAATACTGATCCATAGAATAGTTTATTCTCATTTATATAGTTTGAATATAGGTCAAGGCCATTTCATATTAGTGTAAAAAAGAGGGAACATGGCATTGGGCTTGCCATGTCCCCTCTTCTTTACGGAAAGGAAAAAGGAAGAAGGTAGAGGACGAAGAATAGGTTTATTGGTCGATAGGGTTTAGGGAGTAGTGGCCAAATGGTAAAGTATTAATTTTATCTTCTAAAATATGGCGCTTGTCATCTTTGTAGCTTAATGCCCACTTTGTTTGTTTGACACTAAATAGTTGATGTTTATAACTTCTAATAGTGTTGAACGTTGCAGTTGTTTCAACATTTTCAAACAAACATCTTTTATAATGTTCAAACTGTACGTTCTTTTTCAAGAAAGAAGTTTTTATTCCTTTGGCCTTCTTCGTGACTTGATGTTCGTTCCTCTCGTTTATGTACAGTTGAAATGAATACAGTTTGGACATTAATGCTACAATTTCCATCATTGGCACACCATTCGTTTCATCTTTAAATTTTCCCAATACTTTCTTGTTTCTGTCATAGTCATAATTTGGATGATCCTTAGGATAATCGGAAAAGTCGAAATCATTTTTATATATAAAGGTGCGTAGATCTTCATACATGTCATTTGTTTTAATCCAGTAAATTAGTGCATCCGTATCCATATATGCAATACCAATGTTCTCTCTTCCATAGTAGTTAACCATCTTCTTATAATGAAACTCGTACATATGTGTTTTTGAAATATCCAAGATTGACATTCCAAGATACAAAGGACGATCCATTGTAACTGACTTCTTGTTCATGGAAATAACAACTAGATTTTCATTAATAATTACAGATGAACCAAAGTTTGGTTGTTGCACCAATTTCTGTAATTTTACTGGATCAGTTACCAATTTGATATCCTTATGTTTCCTTTTGTTTTCCAAAGTCTTGCCAAATATTGCGTTATTCATTAATTTGAAAAAATCTTTTTGAAAACTTGATGTAGCGGTGGCTCTTCTTCTTGTGTTGTTGTCGATGTAAGGTTTTAACCAACAAGATTGAGAAAATTGTAGTACTCGATTAATTTTTGTAATTCTCAATCCTAAGTCTAAAGCTTGTTGTATCATCCAGTAGTGTCCAACATATCGAGACTTGTCGGTTAAAGTCATCATTAATTTCGGCCATCTTCCAGTAGGGGAAATTTCAGTCTTTGGAAGAAGTGGTAAATCGTAATGATGATCGTGAAGATGTTCAGGATATTCAAAATCAACATCAAAAATGTAACCAGTTTCACCATGCTTTGGTAAATCCATAATGTTTCCAATCGATTCTGGATCTATCCATTTAAAATTATCATATGGAAGGGGATTTGACATTGCCCATCCGTATAAGTTATTTGCATCGAAATAACCTAGGAATGTTGTTGGTTTTGATGCATCATAATCGGGCAGATACTTGTTATTCGCCTTAACATGTCTGGTTACACTTTGTGTCAATCCCCCTCGAACTCCTGATTCTAACATCAAAACCATATCTACATCAGTAAGAAGTTGTAATTTACAATTTGTTTCTTTCAACATGGCTTGCCATGCTAGTCCAGGTGAAGTGTATGAATGAAGAGGGTCCAATCCATATGCTGCAAAACACGTATTTCTAAATTCTTCCATTATATCACATAATAAAGTAACATCTAATTTAACATAAAAATCTGAATATTCTCCCAATGTTGTAAATCCTAATTCATTCCATACTTTACATGCATGATCATAATCCTCTTGAGATATGTCCATGTTGTATAATTTACTTTTGAATTCTTCTTTTGGCGGAAGTGATGTTTCATTAAATTTTTTTAAACTGTCTATATAATCATATGGGAAAACACCTTTCCGAAGTACGAGATCCAGTTTGTCGTTACTTACAATCTTCTTTGTTTCAATAAAATCTTTCTTCCTTAAATTTTCAGAAAGTTTAGACAAACTCGATGGCATAAATCGGTAGGAGTCTAAGAATCTTAATTTGACATTTCCAACTGTTTTAGAGAAACTTATAAATTTTTCTGAAGTTTCAGCCAACACATCTATTGAACCATTGTCTCTTCCTAATTCAGGTATTATAAAATGAGCATCATACCCACTGAGGTTATGCAGAACCACAGGAATAAATAGTGGTAAACGATAGCTCAAATTGCATTTATTACAAGCAGCACCCCTGTAATAACCTGTAAGGTGGTCATGATCTTTAACTTTATAATTGTCAATGGTAAATTCATTTTTACATAAGAAACAATGAGTTGCATTTTCATGTTGAATTTCCTCTTCTTCCTCCATCGGTTTCATTGGTACGATATTCGTATATAATCTTTGTACATTTTCAGCTATTAAATATAAATGGTCAAGAAATATTGTTTCCACATTTTCACCACGATATACTAAAGGTTCCGAAGTTAATCCATATTGGTTTAAATGTTCTTCTGATAATGTTGATTTAACCATTAAACAAAAACTATTTGGTTTGTGCATTTGATATTTGACACTTTTTCTAGCTTCACAATTTTCATCTTCTATAGGAATTAGTGTTGATTCAAAGTCCGCATATACAACTATAGGGATACGGTATTGATGATGAACCTTTTGAAATGTAACAAATGCTCTGTTTTCCGAAGGTAAATTAATCTTTGCTTCATAATTATTGTTACATAGCCTTTTGTGCTCTTGTAACCATTCTCTTCCTTGTCTTCCTTCTCGTTGAAAATTAAAACATCTCTTGCAAATTATCTTTCTGTGTCGATCTTTAGAAAGTTGCTTGTTAACAAGAGAGTCGAATTTTTTTATGTACACATAGTGAGACACATCTCCTCGCGTTAGTAGTAGTAAATCCGTATGATCTGGTAGTTCTTCTTTTACAACACGTAAAGGATACACTTTGTTTGAACTATCTAATGCAAAAACATTAATAGATGTACCAGGATTTTTCTTCTCAAATTTTGATATATCTTTCAGTGATACAGGGTAAGTAATTCCTTGAAAATTGTACCTATGTCTTTGATTTTCATAGTGTTGGTTAGGTTTATCAAAATTATTTGGTACAAACTTAGATGTCATTGCATATCTAAAACATTCATTATCTTGATTTTTCACATTAATACATGATCTTGTATCCTTAATTCTTTTGGGCAAAGGAATGTAACTAGATCCCATTAGTCCATATCCATGTTTGTGAATTCTTATATCTAATACTTCAATACTTGTAAGACTCCATCCGGATCCTCTTCCTTCGTGTTCCTGAATTTTGGTTAATATTTCTTCTATACAGTTTTCAACTATTGAATCAATGTCTGAACTTTCCATAATGGTTCGGTTTTTTGTTATAAATCCTCTTGGTGATAATTTTTCTTGTACATTTATAAACATAGCTTCTAGTAGTAAACCAAATTTAAGAAAGTTTAATCTTTTCAATTCTTCTTTTAAAGTTTTACTTATGATTGGTTTTGCTTCTCTAATAAATTCTTCTAGCTTCAAGTTTTCATTTTGAATCTTATGATGCATTACTACTTTACCAGGTAATGCAAATACTTGTAGATTCGGTAAAGTAGTTGAAGATGTTGCTGTTATTTCATCTTGTTCATCTTGTTCATCTTGTTCTTCTTGTTCTTCTTGTTGTTCTTGTTCTTGTTCTTGTTCTTGTTCTTGTTGTTCTTGTTTTTCTTCTGGGTTGTTGTGAATTAGTTCTTTATGACAGTCTAATAGAATTTCATCATGAAACGATTCCGAACATTTATCGCAACTATACATGTTGAGATGTTTACTCTTCGAAATTTCGCCAAGAAATGAAATGGGCTCTTGCGTTCCTCCTTTTATAACGGTTCCCCCACCACTATTTCATCTTCTTCACTATCCAAGGAAATCAAACGTTTTGAATAAAAATATTAACCTTCTACAAACTAATTGTTTATTCCCATTGGAATTTTAGTATATACTTCTTTATATTCAAGCTTTAATTAACTTTCCCCCACCCAACTAATTTGAGTTACTTTTAAAACCAAACACCTGCCCTCCAAACATCTGTTAGGACAGATGTTATGGGACAAATGTTGAAAGAACAAATGTTAGGGTGGAAATGGCTAGAGCACAGGCACTTAGTTCAACTAAATTTGCACATAAATTAACTAGAGTTGAACTAAAAATTCGCATAAATTAAAAGTTAGTTCAAAACTAAAATTCCACAGTGTTAAAAAAACTAACAGTTCAACAAAAATAAACGTTAGTTCAAAACTGAAATTCAACAGTGTTAACCAAATTCTAACAGTCAAACAAATAGGTCAAGGTAATCCAATTTAACGCGAGAACGAGGAATAGAGCACTAGGTGGCATGTTAGTCCATTACCACAAAGTGATCTATTCCTCGCTCTCTATTCTACATCTACTTTTTTCAGTTTACTTATTTATATTAAAATGTTCAAATTTTACTATGTAGAATGTCCATTCTTTCTCTTCAACTCTTCGATTGTTTTTAGCAATTGTAACAAATATTCGTTAGTTTTCACCAAAGTCTTTAGTTTGCTACATCCAATTTCAATGGAAGGTATTATAAGTTGTAATTTTATAAGTTCAATCTTTTCTTTCTTGCGAATTTCTTTCTTTATTATATTATTCCTTATTTTTGCTGAAGATTTAAACTCCATGTTGTTTCTGCTAAAGCCACAATAATAATAAAAGTCTCTTGAAACAACCTGCATTTATACACATTCCCCCACCACTTTATAATCCCCACTCCTTTCCCCTTCTTCTTTATATGTGGAAGGAAGTATTATAATTAGATTCCTAATATTTCTTTTCCTTCTTCACTACGTGGGGGGAAGGGTAATTTCTTATTACACTAGTTGTGCAAGAAAATAGCCGCCAGTGTCCACACCTTGTTCGTAGCACTCCATCATAGATTGTGCCCACTGCAACATGCGGTCTCTGTCATTTGGTGTGACAAGGAAAGAATGACTATCACCATACAATATAAAAGAGTCAATTCGTACATAACATCCTGAGTCCAACCATTTATTAGCTTCAGCCATAAACTTTTCTATTGTATCAAATGGAAATTGTGGATCAATTGCTATGACTTTACGTTCTTCACTAAGTTCAACAGTATAATCATCATCGTCCTCATCATCTTCACTTTCACTGTCGTTACTTAAAGTGTCTTCAGATTGTTCAAAAACATCAGAAATTTCAGAAAAATTAAAATTTTCATTCAGATGAGGAGGCATTTTGAAGCAAGAAATATTATAAACAGCAGAGACGAAACGACAAGAGCGGCGTGTAGAAGAAAAATGAAGAGGTGACCAACGCTCGCTCCGCTTTTATAATAGTATGCAAATGAGGGGTAGGTGCTGACCATGACCAGTCATCGACCCAAAGGAGTGGGGGAAGTACTTTTCTTACTACTTGGATGGAAGTAGGTTAGTAGGTCACGAGACTTAGAGTGTTAAAAAATAATGGGGGAGAAACACAACGCTATAACGCGTTGTGTTTCTCCCCCAGTATTTTTTTAAGCAATAATTTGGAAAAAGCTATGTGAATTTACTTGCTACGCCCCCACCTTGTAATACCATCCAGTTTGTGTCTGAGGAGATAGTCTTTAGAGTCTAACTCATAAACGGATTTCTCTTTGCGCAAGGATTCAATCACTTTAATATTATATCTTACGCCGTTACAAGTTGCCAAAATGTGTTCGTTGTCAATAACACTTTCAAAAAAATAGACACAACCTCTCTTAAGCCTATTTCCTTTCACACCAATAATTTTGGATTGGTATTCAACAGTGGGGGTTTCTGTCACTTGTAGTTCAGAAATGTGTTTTACGACATGTACACGGCAAAAACTTTCGTTTTTTACACATTTCCTCCCACAAGGTGATCCTTTCTTAATTCCCCTAGTAAGCATTTCAGGGCAAGTAGTGGGACGGCTAAATGCCCTACGACGCTGTTCTTGTAATAATTGAAATTGCTCTGAAGGAGCGGGTTTAGGAGTAGGTTTAGGAGTAAGTTTAGGAGCTGGTTTAGAAGCTGGTTTAGGAGCTGATTTAGGAGATGATTTAGTAGCAGGTTGAGAGGATTCAGTTTTGTGATAGGTATGATCTTCAGGTGTACTAAGTGGTGGGGTAGGAGGCAATGGTGATAGTGGGATAATGGGTGTGCTAAGACGATGAACAATGGTTTCAACGGAAGGGGTATTAGGATGGTGGTGAACTGGCTTCTGCGGTGGCGGCATAGTAGTTGATGGTGGTGCGGAGTCCTTTGAAGGCGAAGGCGGTGAAAAAATACTACGAAGTCTAGAAGTGTTAGTTGGCGGAAGAATAGCTCCAGAAGTTGAAGGTTGAGATGCAAGTCGATTCTTGTAGCAATCAGGAAGGTTTTTGAGGCGAAGAGTTTTCTTAGGTGCAGGAACAGCCGTAGTAGAAATAGAAGTCGAAGTAGAAGTTAAAGTAGAAGTTGTAGTTGGCAGAGATAACATGGTTGTGGCTCCAAGTTCGCAGCGTAACGTCTGGAATCAGAATGAAATGTTAGCCGCAGTCGGTGCGTCTTTTATAACAATATGCAAATGAGAGGGGTAGCAGCTGGCCGAGACTGATTATTGACCTGGGAGGTGGGGGAAAAGGGGAAAGAGAAGGTATTTATTTAAAATAATTCGCATAACTTTTGACTAAAATAAGATAACCAAATTCTTTTTTTACCAAAATGTTTGTCTTACATAGACCTTTTCAATGATGTATCGCTTGTCCAAATCCGTCAATCCGTTATCAAGTTATAGCCATTTTAATTTTTCAGGTCATGACCGGTCGTTCACCCGTAGTGGGGGAAGGAGTGGGGGTAGGAGTGGGGGAAGGGGAGGAGGGGGGGGGATCGACTCCATTTTTTCGAGGGGGGGGGGAGGGGGGGGGGAATCGACTCCATTTTTTCGGGGGGGGGGGGGAGGGGGGGGGGGTCATTGACCCTTCCGAAAGTGGGTCAAGGTCATTCAAGATTTATAATGATCCAAGGTGATGAGAACAGTAATACTGTTCCCACCACCCTGTTTGCCTAGCGGTTCCCACTCCCAACCCACTAGTTACGTTCTGCAAGGGAGGTCCCTGGGCCGTCCGCATCAAAGCGTAACGTCCCGTCCGCATCAAAGCGTAACCATTAATTTCAGGGAAACTGGAACAGCAGGGAGGCCCTGGTCCGTCCGCATCAAAGCGTAACGTCCCGTCCGCATCAAAGCGTAACCATTAATTTCAGGGAAACTGGAACAGCTAATGCAGAAACGCAACTCTAACACCCACCCAAACTAATCCCACCCATCATATTCCTAAACAAAATGCAAAAAACCTAGTCCGCAATTTGCGGATGTCCCACCCCTTCTAAGTGAAGTTCAACTGAACTTCTGAATTTACAGTTAATCTACCCCCTAACATCTAGCTGAAAGGCAATACAACAACATAAATTATTAATATCAACACTTAAAACTAACAACACATCATTATTAAAAACCAAATAATTCAACACAACCAAATACCATCATTATTCTTAAAATTAATACACCTTAATGCTAAACACCTCTTAAAATTAATACACCTTAATGCTAAACCCAACTTATAACTAACATCGCAATGCGCAAATTATTTCTTAAATTAAATACAACTTAAAACTAAACACACACACACACACACACATACCACATTGCATTAAAAAACGCAACGTAGTAGAAGAAGTTCAAATATATATAGGCCTACTATATATTTGAAACCTCTTGCTGAGTCGCCAACAACCTTTCGCTATGAAAGTTTGTTGACGACTGACGCTAAGATCAGGCTCGTATTGCTCCTCGGATTCTCGAGTAGTGGGGGAAGTTGTTTCACTCCAGTACAGTGTTCAATCCAGTCCAGTTCGCAGCAGTATAAAAGGAAGGCAAAGGAGTGGGGAGCGGCGCATGCGCAACAACACAAATCCAAGGTTTGAGGTTAGAATTATCCATGTGCAGTAGCGCTAAAGTGAGTAATACAGGACTAGGCGCATGCGCATAGCATAGACTCATTCCGATCCGGAGAACTTGTTGCATGCGCAGCAGGTTTGAGGTTAGAATTATCCATGGCAGCTGCCATATTTAGTCTGGTTTCACCACATAAAGTCAACAACCGGTGGTGACCGGCCATTGACCTGGAGGAGTGGGGGAAGGAGTGGGGGAAGGAGTGGGGGAAGGGGGGGGGAGGGGGGGGAGGGAGGGGGGAGGGGGGCTCCATTTTTTCGGGGGGGGGGGGGGGGGGTCATTGACCTTTCCGGTCGGTCATTGACCCCAAGGAGTAGGGATAGACACAGAACCCTACTTCTCTTACTACTCAGGTGAAAGTCGGTCAACCAGTCATTTGCTTGCCATCTGCCGCCATCTGGCTGGAGTTATTGCCTCTATAAAGGTGGGTAGTTTATCGCGCTACAAACATTCATTGCCTCGCATCTGCTCGGTCATCATCTCTCGTTAGTTTTATGTTATGACTACTTCACTTACTAGGTTTGAGGTTAGAATTATCCATGGAATAGCCTTCATAAATTCTAACCTATAAAATTACTACTCTGGCTTTCTGTTTCAATTTCTTTTACACTTCATTTTATATCTCAGTCTTCTTTTAACTTCTGAACTTAACACATCGGTTATGATGACTGCACAATGTTTAAAATTAAAGCTTTTGCGAACACAACGCATATTACAAAGTACTTCTAAACCTTCAATTTCAAAGTGTAGAACTAATTTAAATAGAGTTAGGAAGAAGTACAGTTTTAACCCATTATACTCTTCAAAGACTTCGCAGGTTAATGTTGATGATAGTGTTATTTACAACATTTTGCATTCTATGTTACAATTCAACAACTTTGAACTTGTTACACCTATCGACTGTGTTCAACAAGTTTTTTTATTTTACCCCTACTATTCCTCATATAAGCGCTGTCACCACAATTCCTACTTCATGCTCCTCTATTCTCTTCAGCTGAGCTAAGATTTGAGGTTAGAATTATCCATGGCGGCCGCCATGTCTAGTTCAGTTTCACCACATAGAGTCGGCGACCGGTTATTGGTCTAAAGGAGTGGGGGAAGGGGTGGTGGGGGGAAGGTTGCCATTTTATAAGCCCTCTCCCTAGGCGGCGCTTCTCATTCGATCGCCAACTTTCAAACAATAAACACCTCTCCCATGGCACGAATCAATTATCCCGCTATCACCAACTACTTCAACTTAAAACTATTTCTGGTGATAGTTGGATAGAATTTTTTAAACTTACTCTGGATGACCTTGACATATTTTCCACATCCCAGTTATAAGTTTCAATTACAATTTTCAACTAACTCTTAATTTTTCTTCAACTGTTACAGTTTCATCAACACCGACGAATTTCAATTTTGAACTAACTTTTAATTTTATGCGCAAATTCACTTCACCCTAACGCCAACACTATCGCCATCTCCACCCCAACCTATATGGCATAACATATAACTACAGCATCTCATATACACTCTAACCCCCACCGGAAGCTATGTGACATAGCAGCTGGCGCCAGCTGCCACGTCACGTGGCTCGGGGGGCACGTGGCCGATTTTAAAAGTGGCCAAATCCCACTACTACTATTCTACTTTATAATCTATCTAAAAAGCCCAAATATAGATGTGTAAAGTCCCATCCATATAAGTCATGTATAAAAAGTGGCGGATGAAAAGTTAGGCCTTCACTTTAAACCAATTAATTTGAAGGACTGTGGCTTCCCAAAACGAAGTATTTTAATGGTCGCGAGCTTATTTCTTACCCGAACCCCGAATAGGCTACTACCGTACTAAGTACTAGTGTATTCCCCTCATTCAAATTTAGTCTATCTAAAAACATTAACTGGACTATTTGCTCCATATAAGATATCAATGAGATCATCTTAAACTTAAAAAAATATTCAATGGCCGTTACGAATCTATTTTGTATCCATACAATGGTAGATAATAAGTTTACTGAATTATGAATATGATCATAGAGAAGTATGCAAACAATTACCTATCTGGCTGTGATAAGTTTTACACCTTTCTCACAACTCTTAACCCACGTTAAATTTAAGACCCGACCAGTCACAACCATAAAGCAAATCCCATGTGATAAATCTAACACTAATCCAAAAGAAATTTCGTTATGTAAATTCGACTGCTTGGCAAAGGCTCCGGGGCCGTGAAGAGGGGGGGGGGTACGCTGACCCAAACAAGCGCCAAACTCGGCTGACATCATAACCGACGATCGCAAATAAATTAGCGAGTGCCAAAAGCAAGCGGATCTGAGTGGCCTGGATGCGGGGAAAGCCCGGCGCAAGATCGGCGTCAGCGAAAGTGCTGATAACTCCGCAATGAGTCATACACTTTCGGTTTCTGTTATTATCAGCTGTGCAATTTTGGATTATGCAACATTGCAGAGCCGCCTTGTCACCCAAGGTGCCGGACGTGAGGCAAAGTTGGTCACACTGGTGTACAAACGTCGGTGATGTTGGTAAACATGAGACTGGCGCCCATCACGCGAATATCGGTCGAGGGGCTTCGAATACAGATATGCAATCAATGTTATTTCAATTAAAATTGAGATACAGTAGAACCTCGATAATTCGACACTTTGTGGACTTAGAGGGTGTCGAACTATTGCAATGTCGAACTATAGGGAGTATATGGGGAATTTTAACTCTGGGAGAATAAATATCACGATTTTAATGTAGGAAACACTAAATTTTAATAAAACCATAACTTATATTAATTGAGCTTTAACACAACAAACATTCAAATCATTCACTGCTTCATTTACATTTTCATCTTTGTCAGTCTCCAACATGGACACTACCGGTCGTTATTAACATGTTAAGTTGTCATGGACCCTGTCGAACTATAAGGAGTGTCGAACTATCGAGGTTCTACTGTACTATGTAATTAATATATCATAGTTCAATTTTAAATTATTTTAAATTTTCTAAGCTGTTGCATAGTTTAGTCTCCCAATGCGGATATCAAATACAAGGATCCAAGTTCCAAGGCATGTGAACCATGAAGTCCTGCGGTTATCCCTGTAACCACCCTGGGCTACCCGGATCCCGAGTTGCGGCATCGTCCTTGGACCGCGATTCGTCACGTCGGCGTCCAGGAGAAAGCCGAGGAGTCTGGATCATTCATCGCATGATTGGCTCCGGGGTGATTGTGGCGCTTTGTGTGGAGCGTTACGCAATATCACCCCTGATGGGGCAATGCGGACCTAGCGGTAAAAACTGTACAATAGACGAGAAAGGGTTGAAATGCGTCCGCAGCGGTCATCGTTAATCATGTTTTTGTGGATGGTTTAATTTGAGAAAGAATATTATCGGGCAATGATTGATGAATAAGTTTAGGAATATAACTCATAGGGGAAGAAATAATGATTGCTTTTTATTATGAGGGTCAATTTTCTATAACTATATTATTTATTTTTTATCTTGATAGGCTACTTTTGATCGAAAAACAAGTTCAGATGAATAGTAAAAATAATATAAAAACTAGTCTCATGTATAAATAACGACGAATTCCGGATCCATTGCATGTTCTACTGCATTGCGATCTTTATCGGCTCACTCGTGGTTTATGCACGAACGCGTTAAGCAGTACATCTATGATCGACGTGGATGTGTAATTACCGGATCCGGGTGCCAAACAGAGATGGAGAAACCAGTTTCCAGTTCCGGTTGAGGCGAGTGCGATGTGTTTCTAGACCATCTCTGTGCGGCGCCGCGCCGCGGCCCCTGCGCAGCGCGGTGGTCAAATGGATTTGACTAATCATTTATCATATCGACAGTTGAGTGAGAAGTCTCGAGTCTCATGATCATTGTGTCGACATACAACACATTTTACTGAATATTAAAACTTTAGTTTAGAGTCTTTGTTCACTAGATAATACTTGTTCAGTCATATCTTGTTATTTTGGAGGTTATTTAGTTTAAAGTTTTACGACGTTTTGCCTCTTAAAATTAAACTGTGATGTAAAGTCAAGAAAATATTTTAGAAGCCTACAGCTGAAATCTAGACTTTTTAACATTATAAAAAGTATCGGGTTTGTCGAACCTTGCTTTAACACCTTACGTGTGAAAAGCAAAAAAAAAAGAAAGTGTAATTAATTTTTTTTAGCGAATTTCCCTATAGGGAATACACTATTACGGTAGTAGCCATGGTAAGAAGTAAGCCCGGGACCACTTTACTTTTTCATTTTGAGGTCCCCAGAAGCCAAAAACACAATTCGTTCATTTTCATATGTATGTATATATATACATATCTATCTATCTATCTATCTATCTATATATCTATGTGTCCGTAGTACTGATAACTTTTGAAGGGGACCTCCGATTTTGATGAAATTTGGTATGGAGGTGTAAGACCAGGTCTATTTTCATGAGTTCGCGAACCAGCATTGTCGGGTTATGGGAACGGGGTTTTATGGGGTTTCAAAGGGGTCAAAAATGGGTTTTTGGCATTTTTGGACCTTAATTTTTAAAATGCATCAATTTTAACTGAAACCATTTAAAAGAGCTTAAAAAACAAACAATTTGGTATTTTGAATTTTTATCATAGCATAACTGGTTACGGGGAAAATCCAAAAATGTGTTTTCCATGTTATTCTTATGGGAAATCAAGAATACCCTATATCTTGTTTATTGACATAACTTAATCAAATTTGGTATGTACATTATCTATATAAGGTGTAACTTATACTTGCTTACAAAACCCATATGGCGGCAAACCTTCATACTCACCCCCATGGGGTTTATGGTGAAAATAAAAAATTGTCAGAGTTTGATACAATTTTGTGTTTACATTCACCAATTATTGATTAACTTAGATTTTCTAACAACACCCAATGGCAGAAAACCTACATACTCGATCCTATGGTTTTTTTTATGGGGAGAGTAAATAATCTGAAATTCCATTGAAATTCGCTGAGTACGCAGGTCTGCTGCGACGGGGGTATTTTACCTTATCTATGTGTTCTACGTGTGTATTATGTCTTATAAAATTTGTTAGAGCATCATTGTATAAAGGCTATTACTTTCACAACCATCAACCAACATATACCTTTTCATAGTTTGTTAGTTGTTTAAAAACCCGGATTAAATTAGTTGGATGTAACAGATTGTTTGAGCAGTTGAGAAATGTTTATCAGGCAAGCCTATAAACAACTCTTTTTTTAACTAATTACAAACAAAAAAGTTTTTAAGTTTACTTTTTTTTATTCAATTTAAAGTGGATTTGTAGTGTCAGTACCAAAATTTGTTAAGTGAGTTCATGTTAAATATGAACTCCATAAATAAAGTCTGGATAGCAGCAAAATAAAAAGCAAAGATAAAAATTTTATAAAACATTATTGAGTTATTATTATATTTTTGAAGAATTTGAATAAGAGGATCCAGATACGGATTTTTGAGACATTCTACATGTAAATCCATTGAAAATAATGACAGATGATAGTTCATGTTGACTGAGCTCTATTATCTACCCAACATTTGAAAGCATTTTGATTGAAAAAAATATGGCCAAGTGGAGTAATTTTAACTATTTTTACAAAAGACATTTAATAATTGTTGAAGATATCCTCCATAGCAACAGGTCATAAAGAGATTGTGGTTTTATCAATTTCAAAGAAACAAGATTGAACGGAAGTTTGACGTGTGCATAATCCAGACTGAACCTGATTATCCTCAGGAAACCACGAAATCCTCGTCCTCTCATCACAAATCTATCAAATCTATCTGTTCGTTCCTTCTAATTTTAGTACCCTTAACATTTGCAAAACTCTTTACTGGCCTAAAAGTATCACAGACTATTGTGGACACAGTTAGTAGTGAAGTCGTGCAATATATTAAAATACAACTCAAACAAGAATTCATCAAGTTGTTCAAGTCTAGAAAAGTAAAACAAATATAAAATAAAATACCCCCGTCGCAGCAGACCAGCGTACTCAGCGAATTTCCAAAGCAAAGAATTATTGTTTCAACATCAAAGTACTTTTTGGCTATCTTATATAATTAATAATCTTTACAAGAAAATAAAATATATTTAATGGTATTATATCATTTCAGAGTAAATTATTTTTATTTAATCATTTATATTTATATATTAATATTTATACAGTACTGCAATAAATGACTTTTTTTAGCAGTAGTAAAAGTGCACATCCAAAGAATCCATGCAAAAGGTTGATTTGTTTACAAATAACAAAACATAAACATTTCAAATTTGACAAATATGCAGAAGACAGCTGATCAGCTGATTAGGAACAATACTTTACTAGGTCTCGCATCAACTGAGCGAAGATTACCTTAACTGAGCGAAAGCCCTCGAAGGGTCTCTAAAAATGTTCCTTAACTGAGCGAAGCAAGGTCCAGGTATATGCGAGTTCGGGAACCTAACCTAACCTAACCTAACCTAACCTAACTATCCTAACCTAACCTAACCTAACCTAACCTAACCTAATCTAACCTAACCTAATCTAACCTAACCTAACCTAACCTAACCTAACCTAACCTAACCTAACCTTCGCTCAGTTAAGGAACGTCTCTGGTGGTCCCTGAAGTGCTTCGCTCAGTTCAGGACACCCCGGCTACCTGAGTCAGGTCATTTCGCTCAGTTAAGGCCCGACCCTTTAAGTAGTGTGTTTTTGCGGTTGCTGGCTCAGTTCAATGACCTCTGAGGAATGTGATGACGTCATCGCCAAGGTCAATGACCCCGATGACGTCATCGATGACGTAATCGATGACGTCATCGATGATGACGCAATCGATGACGTCATACCCATGACGTCATCAAAATGACGTCATCGATGACGTAATTGATGACGTCATCATCGATGACGTCATTTCCGTGACGTCACACCCATGACGTCACAGAAATGACATGCTGATGACGTCATCATCCATTATATCATCAAAATGACGTCACTGACACTGTTAAGGTCAAGGTCACGCCGAAACTCAAAATTTTTTGGCACTTTTGCCGTTTCTCGCACTACGCTCCGAGTTTCAGTCAGAGTCCACGTGACCATTGACGACTTGGAGCGAATTTGCGATGAGAAACGGCAAAAGTGCCAAGTCAAACTCAAGTTTGCGACATGACCTTGCTTAAACCGTCATCCACTAGTCCTTCAGAGGCCATTGAACAAGCACAACATCCGCAATTTCATATTACTGTGACCTTGAACACGTAACAACTACAGAGCGCCGACACCGATGCGCACCCCACGACAGCCACCGAGTGACTGAATGTCAGGCTCTGTGTATGCTAGGTATATCGGCTTGAGAGACTAAGACTCTAAACTGTCAGGAATGGGAGTAACTAACTGAATTTTGCAAGGAAAAGTCATTTCATCCAATATATTAAACAAATCTTCATCAGTAAAACTGACATTAGTCTGTTTGGTATAAAACTTAGGGTGTCCGCGCAACAGTTTGCGCCACTTAGCTAAAGTTGAAACTCTCTTAACTTTGAGTGGTGGACAGTGAGCAACTAATAAAGTCTTAACACGGCTAAGTTTCTTACCTAAAGTGTCCTGCGACATGGCTTCACCTCACAAAAGTCCGCACAATACTGAGAGACTGCTTGTAGCGCATGAGTCAAGGGAAAAGAGGTGGGGGAAACAGCAGGAGTGGGGGAAGGTCACAGTGGTGGGGGAAGGTGAGGTGGTACGCTGGAGTATCGCATCACTTCACCATGAGCTGTCCTACAGTCAACACACTGTTCTCTTGGCCCGAGTTGGCACTAGAAGAAACATTTCTGTACAGCTTAGGCTGTGAGAGCCGAGGAAGCAAAGTCAAAGTGGAAATTGTGTTAAACTCTAAGATGAAGAGTCTCCTAAATAAACTAATTGTATCCCTGCAATCTCCTATAACTTTAGAGAAATACCACTTTATTAAGCGACACCTTATACTTTGGCAAAACGAAGCGGAAATGGAAAAGATTACAGTAAAATTAATTTAACTTAAAACTTGGACTGGACACTCATGGCGATACCACGTGGCGTGCAAACGCCACCCTAAACATTACAAGTTAGGTTATTGAGCACCTCTGGTACGATAACCGATGTGCTAGAGTTAAAGTGTGATGACCTTGAGTCAAAACACTGAAATACTACAAGTCGATATCGTCCAGAGTTAAAGTGTAGTGACCTACATTCAGAACTTGTAAAATTACTTACATATAGAGAGCTAGAGAACAGCGAGACGCACCGCATGGAAGCCGGAGACATACTGGCGAAGCGGTGTTGTGCAGCCTAGGGACCCAGTTGTGGTGGGGGTATAGCCAACACTTAGAGTACAAGTGTTGTGGGTGACCTTGACCCACATAACTTACCTGACCCCCCCCCCCCCCCCGACAAAAAGTGCGAACCCCCCCCCCCCCCCGACAAAAGTGCGAACCCCCCCCCCCCCCGACAAAAAGTGCGAACCCCCCCCCCCCCCCGACAAAAAGTGCGACCCCCCCCCCCGACAAAAAGTGCGAACCCCCCCCCCCCACCCCCACCCCCACCCCCACCCCCACCCCCACCCCTGATATCCTGGGTGTGGCAGCCCCGGTGGGGATATAAGGGGTCCGGCCAGAGCCAGCTCGCAGTCCGCTCCCGCGCGTTGAACGTGAACGACCGGACGGACCGCCATAGGCATCACGAAACATTGAATGGCGCCTTCAGTGTTTAGCGAAGTCTACTCTAACTTTAAGACTTGTATTAGTTGTAAGATATTGCGCTTGCGTTTGGGTATTGCGAATTGTTTTATATGAGAGTGTTTTACTTGTACCCTATGTCTCCTGTGTCTTTTATTCTTTGTGTCTTGTTTGTTATATGTGTTTAATGTGTATGTGCTTGTTCCAGCATTGACTACGTTGAGCTCAATTGTGTGTTGTAAGTGTGTTATATGTTTCTAAAGTGTATACGCTTGTTTTAGCAATCCCCCATTGAGCTTTTTCAATGCTCAAAGTAAATTGTAAAGTCAGGGAACGGGAGTAGGCCCCCGTGTAAAGCCACTTTTAATAATTGGTAGGCTCCTTGCCAGGCATGCAAAAGGTTGCGGATGGCATTTGGGGAGCATGTCCGTTTGTAAGCTGGCAAGCAACAGGTTGTGGCGGCCTCTGCACTCGGACCGAGGACGTAAGCCACTAGGGTGTCCTCAGTATGTTTCCCTTCTGGAAACTCAAAATTATGTAAATGAATCTTTGTTAGCTATTTGTGTTTTTAGTCCCCAAGGCCCCGAACATTCGTGGTTCGCCATGGGTGTACGGGGGCCGAAATTTTTTTAATGTCCGTGTGGCCTTGACCTACAAAGACTTGTAAAAATTCAATGCATTTTAAATGAAAAATATTAAAGATAGGTTACGGGAGTAGGCCCCCGTGTAAAGCCTATTTTAATTATCGGTAGGCTCCTGCCAGGCATGCAAAAGGTTGCGGATGGCATTTGGGAGCATGTCCGTTTGTACGCTGGCATGCAAAAGGTTGCGGCGGCCTCTGCACTCGGACGAGGACGTAAGCCACTAGGGTGTCCTCAGTTTGTTTCCTTCTGGAAACACAAAATTATGTAAATGTATCTTTGTTAACTACTGAAAAGACAATGCAGTAAATGTTTACAAGTCTTGCGTGGCGAAGGGTACACGACATTGGATGTTGCCTTGTTGTCATAGTTGGGTCTCTTCGGAGGCTACAGCGATGACAACCCAAGTGCCTCACACCCCCAAAGGGGGGTGTGGGGCTTAATTTTTTTAAAGTTTTTTTTTGTGACCTTGACCTAAATATGTAAAATCTTTCAAAGTGTTTAACAGTCAGGTCTTATTAACACAGTTAATACATTAATGTCTGTTAAAAAAATATAACAGTTAGGTATTTGTAACCCACAAGTTTGGAGTTGTTAATAGTTGGGTCCCTTGGGAGGCTTCAGCTATGGTAACATAAATGCCTCAAGTAAGGCTTATTTTTTTTAAAAGTGCGGACCCCCCCCCCCCCGACAAAAAGTGCGAAAACCCCCCCCCCCCCGACAAAAAGTGCGAACCCCCCCCCCCCGACAAAAAGTGCGAACCCCCCCCCCGACAAAAAGTGCGAACCCCCCCCCCCCCCCCCGACAAAAAGTGCGAACCCCCCCCCCCACCCCCACCCCCACCCCCACCCCCACCCCCACCCCCACCCCCACCCCCACCCCCACCCCCACCCCCACCCCCACCCCTGATATCCTGGGCGTGGCAGCCCCGGTGGGGATATAAGGCGGCCGGGCTGCACGCATTTCTCATTCCGGTCCAAGCTCCCATACGGACAGGTACTCTCTCTCGCTCTTGAGACTTTTGTTTTACAAGTTCACTTCTTTCTTTACATCTATTCTTTTCATCCATTACAATGGGTAAAATGGGTCTGAAGCTGAAAAACTACCCATCAACTTCAACCTCGACCGACGCGTCTCGACCCTCATCATCTTCGACTTCGATCCTGGAATACCTGATGACTGCGAACATCCTGAGCTGCCTGACGATGCCGCCACCGCCGCCGCCGCCACCACAGCCCGCCTCAATGCCCAGCCTGTCGCCATTGCCGGCGACAGTGGAAGAGGCTGGTGCACAGCCATCGCCAGGAGAACTCGTCAAGTCGTCAGGTCGAGTCCCGGTAGCCTCTCCAGCACTCTCGCTGCTATCGGACTCAGGATCGGAGTCTGCGGCTTTTGAAGAGACGTCTAGGTCGAGGATCACCCCATATAGCAGAACCCGGAAAATCCTCTCATACACTACATCCCAATGTCCCTCACCTATATCCCCCATGCCACCTACACCAACCAAACCACCCCGTAAATCCATCTTCTCCCCTGATCTTCCCACCATAGACCTAACACGCTCTCCTACCCCGCCCAAAATTGTTTGCTCCATCCCGCTTGAACAATCTTTGCCCCTTCTACCTCCTTCCAACCCCATCCCTTCTAGCCAGCCTAATTCAGAGAAGCTCCAAGACACTCCGCTAAAGAGTCCAACACAGAAACGTAAACGCGTTAAAGCCCCTGCTGGCAAGGGTAAGAAATGCGATTACGCTTGGATGTCTAGTAAGTTTGGGGTTTTGTGTTGCCAGAAACTTGCTTGTGCAGAAGGGGATCGCTGCCAACGACATCTCAAAAGTACAGTCAAATTTCGGCAATTCAAACCCTATACTCTGTACATTAAGCCTAAAACGTTCAAGTTCAGACATCCCCACGGTCCGCAACCGCGGGATATTAGAAGGCTAAAGGTTGATGAAAAATACTATTTCATTGGTCAGACATATGGAGCAGGTAATAAGAAAGTAGAAATCGTTGTAAAAGGTGAAGGCCGCCTTTGTACAATGCAAGTACCACCTCGTATGGTACAAAGAGAATTTTTCATACCTAAAGCCTATCTGATACGAAGGAAAGGATGTGAAACCGTGTGGGAAATGGACTAGGACATGGGCCCACCAAAAAAAAAAAAAAAAACAAAATTGTTAGGCTGTGTTGGACAATATATAAAAAGTCTTTTTCCAAATTATTTTTCCAAATTTAGTCTTAACCCTCTTAAAGTAAGGGAGAGGGGTATTATACAAGTCAACTAATAAAAAAAAAAAATACTTGACTTGTATAATACTTTAACCTGGCGGTGATGTAAAGTCACTGGGACAATCTCAAACCGTGTCCTTGAGGGTGAAGACTAAGTTACAAATAAATCATTAACAAATAAAAACTTACCTCCAAACACTTGTAGCTTGCTACAAGTGTTTGGAGGTAAAAATTTTTCAAAGTTTGAATGACCTTGACATATATATCAGTCTTAATTCTTAACAAAAAACCTCCAAACACTTGCGGCTTGCCACAAGTGTTTGGAGGTGAAAATATTTTTCAAAGTTTGAATGACCTTGACATATATAAACTACACTTTAAGTAAAGTGCTAACCATGCGATTAAGGTGTGTGTATTACGTGATACCCCCACTCTGACGCTTTACTAAGCTTGTATGAACCGTTTATTTGCTTCAGTCTGTTCTGTGAGGGGGTCACCCTTGGCTTGGTGGGGGATATAAGGCGGCCAGGTTGCACGCACTTCTCATTCCACATCCAGCTATCGTACGGACTGGTTATTCCCGCCTTCAACACTACATTCCCATTATCACCGTTTACATTATTTCACTTTTCCATTTTCAAAATGCCTCCGAAGCTCAAGAACTATCCACCAGCTTCCAAAACCACCTCGACCGACACGCCCCCTGCTCCAATACTCCAATATTTGATAACCGCAGAATTCCTGAGCAGCCTGAAGATGCCCAGCCTGCCACCATTACCGTCGACAGTGCCACCAACATCGGAAGAGGCTGCCCTACGTCCAGCGCTGAAATTGTATAAAATATTCTGTTGTTTACTTGATAAAATGCTAAAAAAACAACCACCGATACCAAATACTTTCACGTACAAGCTACCCCTGATAGACAAGGATGATGTAAGCAAACTATCATCAATTCAAGTGAAATTTCTGGAAGAAAAAATTCTTGTTTCTGTAAAAGAAGTGTTTCATAATGAATATTCAAAAAGATTGGCTTTCAACTTTATTAGGGAACATGCAGGACGTGAAAAAGCACAGTATCCAAGACTATATTATTTATATCTCTTTGAGAATGGAGCAAGTGTAACGGTAGAAATAACTATCATATTAATGTAATTCTCCCTACCAAGGTTATGAGGTTAGGAGTGCATAATTTGGATGAACTGAACCTAATGTTTTAGGAACTGGAATATTTGATACATCAGAATTGTACGCTTTGTGAAATTGAAATTTTTAAATTGAAATAAAATGTGTTGAACTAGGACTCGAACTTGGACTTGATTGAGGTTTTGTAGAACAGAGCGGGGGATAGATCACTTTGCGGCAATAGACTAGCATGCTGCTTAGTGGTCTATCCCCCGCTCAAAGGGTATCTTTACATGACCTTGACCCACATAAATGCATACTTGGTGGGGGTATAAAAGGGTAAGCAAATTGGATGGATACAACACTTCCATACCATGGCTCCACTTGACAACACCGTGTTCCATTGCAACAGAATTGTCTCTATTCTGGAGGTAATACCTCTAGAAATTATAGAAGTAGAGGACCAACTACCTGCGGTTGATCAAGAAGAGGAGGAGGAAGAAATAATGGATATTGAAACGGACTCTGATGAAGCTGGTTCAACGGACAATGAAGTGGACTTGCACGCCTACGAAACATTAGAGTCATCATCTGAGTCGGAAATGGAATTCCAATTGGAAATTGAAGAAGAAGAAGAACAAGACACTCCTCATCGTCCAATGGATAGAATGTTAGTTGCCAGAAGAATTATGTATTGTCATCGCTGCCTATTCCGTGATGAGGATGATTCCAACTCTGATGGTGATGTTTCACCTTTGTAAGAAGTTTTAAACAAAAAGTAAAAAAAAAAAAACAATGTGAGCGGGGGATAGAGCACTTTGTAGTAATTGATGCTGCTTAGTGCTCTATCCCCCGCTCAAAATAATAATTCCAAATGACCTTGACCTATATAAAGTTGTTGGAACAGACGTCTTTGAAAAACTCGTACAAAATGGTGGATTTAGATCAAACATCATCAGTTTCTCAAGCCTGTTGAAGAATGTATTGGAAATGGGTGTTTAAAAGCCAAATCTACTACATGATTGATAAACCGGATGTATATGACGTCACTTTCCCCCACCCTTCAACCTCGGGTATAAAGGGACCCAGTTGAGCGCGCTGCCCATTATTGCGTGGACATTCACAGAGTGTGCATTCAAAGCCAAACTGTTTGAAATGGCTCTTTGCGACATTTGTGGGGAAATTTTTGAAGACGGAGATCTTTTCACCCTACACAGAGAATTACATGAAGAAGATGGAAAAAAAGATATTATCATCGATGAAATAGACTTAGACTCAATTGACCGGTTTTTGGAAGAGCATCAGAAGCAGATGGACTACTACGACGGCTATCTACAGCAAATGCAAAGAAGAAGACCTAGTGTGATCCAATTTGCTGGTGCTGGACCATCCACTACTAGAAGACCTATTGAAGAAGAGGATATGCAAGAAGAGGACACGGAAGAAGAGGACATGGAAGAAGAACTGGAAGATGTGAGACAACTGCGCACCACGGCCTTACCAGGACGAGTTGTAACACATTTTAAAATTGATAATGTACAATTGGAATTGGATAATTTTATAACCCAGGCCAGAGTACTTGTTGGAAAAACGCTAAAAGAAGAATTACAGAGATTGAACTTCATTAAATTTGGACTGGTGTTAGAATCAAAGTTTACCAATACTGATGGTGAAACGGCATTAAGAGCATTCATTACCAAAAACCGAACCCTTACAACTAAATCTGATATCAATGAAATTATTGAAGAATGTTTGGATGAACTGCTAGTTAAACTGCAAGAACATGAAGGAAGAGGATCCGGCTGGAGTCTGTCATCGATTGAAGGTATGGATGTAAGGGTTCACAAGCACGGATATGGTATAAGGGGTAGTAGTTATATACCTTTGCCAAAGAAGATACAAGCTACCAAATCTTGTATCAATGTGCAAAATGAGGACAATGAATGCTTTAAATATGCTATGCTAACAAAATATGTGCAAGAAAATCCATGTAGAGTTAGCAGAGCGTATCAAAATGTCCAACACCGCTACAACTTTCGAGGTTTGTCATACCCTGTTAGTGTTAAAAGTATTGGTAATTTTGAGAAACAAAACCCAGGTGTTTCTGTAAACGTGTTTGGTTTAGATGATTCCAATAGTGTTTATCCTCTGAGAGTATCAAAATTTGAGGAAAGAAACCACACGGATCTGTTATTGATAACTAAGGGTGAAATTTCACATTATGTGTGGATAAAGGACTTTGCAGCCTTGGTTAAAAATCAATTATCAAAACAGAAACGTAGGTTAACAGTGTGTAAAAGATGTTTCTGTTTTACATATAAAGAGTTGAGACGTGGAGGATCGGAGTGGTTGTCGGAACACCAGCGGCTTTGTAATGACAACTATGAAGTGAAGATTAGTCTGCCACCACCATCTAGAGCATTTGTCCAGTTCAATAAAACAGTTCACCAATACCGGATTCCACTAGTTATCTATGCTGACTTTGAATCCACGTTAGTGCCGCAGGAACTTCCGGATGGTGAAGTAAATAGAAGAACCAAATATCAATTGCATCAACCTAACAGTTTTTGCTTATTGGTGAAATCTACTTTACCTGAAGAACAATTGCAAGACTATGGCTTAACATCCACTCCGATACTCTACCGTGGGGAAGAAGCTGCTAAGTATTTTGTAGACCAGTTGTATGACATTGCTGAAAAGGCGGAACGCTTATACGGTAATGTTTTACCCATGGAACCTTTGAACCAAAATCAACAAGAAGAATACATTTCAGCAACAAGATGTTATCTATGTAAGAAGAGCTTCAGTGAAGAAAATCCAAAAGTAAGAGATCATGATCACCTCACAGGGTTATACAGAGGACCTGCTTGTAATTCATGCAATATAAATTACAAACTGCCAAACTTTATCCCTGTAGTGTTACACAATCTTAGCGGCTACGACTCCCACTTCATTATTCCAGAGTTAGGAAGAGATAATGGTAAAATTGATGTTCTTGCTACAACATTGGAAAAGTACATCAGTTTCTCAAAAACAGTAGGTAAAATTAAACTTCGCTTCGTAGACTCTTATAGATTTATGGCATCTAGTTTGAGCAGATTGTCTGAGAACCTAAGAAGAGAAGACTTAAAAGAAACCAGCAAAATTGTATCTGAAGATAAATTGGACTTAGTAATGCGTAAAGGAGTGTTCCCCTATGATTACATAACTTCTGCAGAAAAATTTGAAGAAACCAGTCTACCACCGATTGAAGCCTTCAATAGCAAGTTAAATGAAAGTGCAATCACCGTTGAAGACTACAATCATGCTTGTAATGTTTGGAACCAGCTCAACATTCAAACCTTAGGGGAATATTCTGACTTTTATATAAAACTGGACGTAACTCTGTTGTGTGATGTGATGGAAGAATTTCGAAACACCTGCTTCTCCGCCTATGGACTGGACCCTTTACACTCGTACACATCTCCAGGATTAGCATGGCAAGCTATGCTAAAGTCAACCAACTGTCGACTGGAACTTCTAACGGATATTGATATGGTGCTCATGATGGAATCTGGTGTACGGGGCGGTTTGACACAAGCTGTAACACGTCATGTTAAAGCCAACAACAAGTACATCCCCGGCTTCGACGAGCAACAACCATCGGTCTACCTTGGCTACTTTGACGCAAACAACCTTTATGGTTGGGCAATGTCAAATCCGCTTCCCTACGCTGACTTCAAATGGATCGACCCGGCCACCATTGGAGACATCTCACAGATTCCGAAAAATGGTCCAAAAGGCTATATTCTGGACTGTGATTTTGAATATCCGGAGCACCTTCATGACCATCACTACGACTTGCCTCTGCTAGCCAAGACTGAAGTTTCACCGACAGGAAGATGGCCAAAATTGATGATGACCTTGGAGAATAAGGATCGCTATGTGGCTCACTACTGGGTAGTTCAACAGGCTCTTGAATTGGGTCTACGTATAGTGAGAATTCATAGAGCAATTGAATTCACCCAGTCTTGTTGGTTGAAACCATATATTGATTCCAACACTGCAAGAAGAGCTGCAGCGACAACAGCATTTGAAAAGGACTTCTATAAATTAATGAACAATGCCATCTTTGGGAAGACCTTGGAGAACAAAAGAAAACACAAAAATGTAAAATTAGTGAGTGATCCTAGGAAATTGGAAAAATTAGTGCAAAAACCAAATTTCGGAACATCCATGATTATAAACGAAAATCTAGTCGCTGTCAGTATGAAGAAAACAACAATAGTCATGGACCGTCCGTTATACATAGGTATGTCGATTTTGGACATAAGTAAAACCCTGATGTATGATTTCCATTATAACAAAATGGTTAAACACTACGGAAGGGAAAACATTGGAGTCGCATACATGGATACGGACGCGTTTATCTACTGGATAAAGACTTTGGACATGTATGAAGACCTAAGGACTTTTCCATACAAAGAAGATTTCGACTTTTCTGACTATCCGAAGAACCATCCAAATTTTAATGAAAAAAATAAAAAAGTAATTGGAAAATTCAAAGATGAAGCAAATGGAATGCCTTTAGAAGAAATAGTGGCGCTGATGGCAAAATTGTATTCATTTAAGATGTACCACGAGAACAACACACCGACAGTGAAAAAAGCAAAAGGAGTGAAGACATCTTATTTGAAAAAACACGTAACATTTGACCACTACAAGACTTGTTTGTTTGAAGATACTACGATATCAGCAACATTCAACAATATCCGAAGCTTCAAGCATCAAGTCTACAGTGTCACCGAAATTAAAAAAGCACTGTCAGCTCGGGATGATAAAAGACATATTTTGCCCGACAAAATCCACACTCTTCCATTCGGCCATTACTCCCTAAACCCTATCAACTAGTAACCTATTCTTCGTCCTTCTACAACTTCGACCTTATTCCTTTCTCCTTCCGTAAAAAAATGGGGAACACGGCAAGTCCAACGCCGTGTTCCCCATTTTTTTACACAAGTTTGGATGACCTTGACCCATATAAATGATGTGAATATTTAAGACAACGTTCATTGTGATTATACATGTGATACAACAAACATTGAAACCTGCAATATGAAGGACTTGAAGCAACAAATTGTCAACGAACTTCATAAACCTGCAAGAAGAAAGTTTCCACGAAGAAATACGGTGATAAAAGGAATTAATGATTTATATCAAGCAGATTTAATCGAAATGATTCCTTATAGCAAACAAAATAAAGGATATAAATACATATTGACTGTTATTAACTGTTTTTCAAAAATGGCAGATGCTTTACCACTAAAAGATAAAAGTGGCAAAAGTGTTACAAAAGCAATGGAAACAGCTATACAAAGAGACAAACATACTATTAAACATTTACAAACAGATGATGGAAAAGAATATTTTAATAAGGAATTTGCAAATTTAATGAAAAAACACAATATAAACCATTACTCAACCAATTCAGAGGTAAAAGCTTCAATAATCGAAAGATTCAACAGAACTTTAAAAAGTGCAATGTATAAAATGTTTTCCAACAGAGGATCGCACATATGGATTGATATGTTACCAAAACTTATAAACAATTACAATAACAAATTTCATAGGACTATCGGGATGAAACCAAACCAAGTAACTAGTAAAAATGAAAACCTTGTATTAAAACGTATAAAAACGAATACTAAACCAAAAGTTGAAAAACTAAAGCCTAAAAAATTTAATGTGGGTGATAAAGTGCGAATAAGTAAATATAAAGGTGTATTCAGTAAAAGATACCTGCCAAATTGGACCAATGAGGTTTTTACTGTATTCAAAGTACAACCTACAGTACCTGAGACATATATTTTAAAAGATAATAAAGGACAATTGCTTGAAGGAGGGTTTTATGGACATGAAATGTTAAAATCAACAGTAGGCGATGTATATTTAGTTGAAAAGGTGTTGCAACGGAAAAAAGATAAGGTCAAAGTACGATGGTTAGGATTTAATAAGACGGAAGATTCTTGGATACCTAAAAAGGATTTGATATAACGATAGAGAATCATTTTAGGTTGAACCATTACAAAGGATGGAGATAGTACCACAAAAAGAGAGTTTTACTATTAATAATATAGATGAACTCACAGTGGATAATTCAGAATTCAATAGTGGGAAACATGGCAATTTGTTACCAAACACCGTTCGTTGTCTGGTTACCGGACCTTCCAACTGTGGAAAAACTAATGTAGTATTCAATTTGATTACAAACCCTAAAGGATTACGATTTAACAATCTATATGTATTTTCAAAATCACTACAACAACCAAAGTATCAATTATTGGAAAAGATACTGACTAATGTGCCTGAAGTTAAATATTTAAAGTTTAATGCAAGCGAGAGTGTCATGCAGCCACAAGAAGCTAAACCATTCTCCGTGTTTATATTCGATGATGTATCTTGTGAAAACCAAAACACAATAAGGAATTACTTCGCTATGGGTCGACATAACAACATAGATAGCATTTATATTGGCCAAACTTATAGCAAAATACCTAAACAACTCATTAGAGACAATGCAAACATGTTAATTGTATTTAAACAGGACGAAACCAACCTAAAACATATATATTTTGATCATGTAAATGCGGATATGACATTTGAACGATTTAAAGAGTTGTGCGGAAAGGCTTGGGCTGAAAAGTATGGGTTCCTAACAATTATGAAGGAACAACCGCTAAACAATGGTCGATACAGGATAGGATTTGATAAATTTATATTAATACATTAAACGCGGTATAACACATTCATTGTTGTACAACACGTCTTGCTACAAACATGGTTAACCAAGAAAAATTAGTAAAAGAAATAAAATCACTTAGTGATTCTTATTCGGGCTAAAAACAGAGCATTGAAACTAGGTATTAGCGAGAGGGAGAAATTCCTTGAATCTACTTTTAAACCTATTACTGAACCCTTGAAACAATTAAACAAAAAATTTGCTAAACCTGTATTGGAAGGAGATGCGATTGCACCTATTACGAAGTTTGAAAGAGAAAATGTAAAATCAGAAGAGTTTAGTGATGAAGACCTGGAATCCTCTACGTATAGTGGTTTTACCGGTGGAGAACCCGAAAGAGAGCTAGAATCACCGGACTATAGTGGAATAAAAGAATTATATGAAGTAAAAGCCAAAAGAGGACATGAAGTTGTATCAACTGCTATTGAAGAGGAAAAAGAAGAAGAGACAAGGGAAGGTCCGTCAAACATAAGCTTGTTGGGTGAAAACATTCATAACAAAGGACCTTTAGGAAGGAAATACATGATAAAAATGTTAGCTGGAACAAATCCTAATAAAAACTACCATAGTTATGGAGTAAGATTAACAGAAGACGGTTTAATGGTTGGTAATAGCCCGGTAAACATTGATGAACATGATAATATTATTGTTGGTGATCAAAGGTATAAGGGTACAAGGGGATTATTTGAATTATTATTTGAAAATAAGCCTTTAGAATTGTTAGTTAAAGAAAAAGACATGGAAGCATATAAAAAGATTTTGGAACAAACTAATGCATACAGGAGAAAGTATTCAGCTGACCAACCTGTTTTTAGATCAAAGTCTTTAAAATATAGAGAATTTGTATCCAAGTTAATACCAACAACGAGAAGACAACCAATGCCAATAATACCAAGAAAACCTGTAAAACGAAGGTTTGTGTCATCCACTTTGGATATAAGTGCTCCAGAACCAAGAAAAAGAAACAAATCTGTTACAGGTACAGGTTTAATGAAGAAACTATATAACACAAATGTGATTTATTACAATAATATCAATAAATTGGTGGATAGAATGAAACTAATACATGAAGCTAAAGAAGCGGGTCATACTGGATTGGAAAACGAATGGGTGGCTTTAGTGGATGAACTCCGAAACCGTGGGGTAATCTTATAAAAATGCGTTACTCCTTAGAGTACTATTCAGTTGCACCATGAGTGTTGACAAGTTCGGACGTTACTCCTCGGATGGGTTATATTATGCGAATAATTTAAAAAGAAGTGCTGGTTTACCACAAACACCTGATGGAGATTATGATATGAGTAATAAAAGGTTAAAAAACATAAAAGATCCTTCGGATGAAAACGATGCGATAAACTTAAAAATATTAAAGGAAAAGATATCGCCAACATTAAAACTACAAAATAACACATATGACGCGGAAAATCATAGAATTATCAACGTTGGTAAACCAAATGAAAATGGTGATGTGATAAACAAAGGTTATTTGTCATCTGAATTAAAAAATACGTTAAAATTCAATGGGAAAACGTATAGTGCCAACAATAAACGTATATCCAACGTAGATGACCCTAAAGATGCAAAAGACAGCGTAAATAGACGCTATTTACATTCCTTGATACCTGAAAAGACAAAAGATGGATTTTCTTTTTATAAATTTGTTATTAATGATATAGGCTATCCAAAAACTGAAAACGATGCTGTAAATATAAAATATATTAAAGATCATTGCATCATACGTGATGTAGGGGTTATAGATTGTTTTAATAATTGTTTAGCAAATGTTAAAGATGGTTCGGCGCCATCAGATGGTGCAACAGTGGGTCAAATGATGGAAACCTTAAAACAAGAAACAACCTCTTTTGTAAAACAAGATCAAGTAGTATCGAAGCAAGGGGATGAATTTGTTCAAGGTAATGAAAAATTTAATTTATTAACATACAAAAATGATGCTTGGGATTGCATGGATAAAAAGTTATCAAATATGGGATGGGGTTATGAAAAACAAGATGCAGCTGCTTTATCACAAACCGTACATCTAGATCCAGATCGATATTTTAGATGGTTTACATGTAAAAATAGAGTGATAAGAGACTTGGCACAAGGAAGAGAAGCAAATGATGCTGCAACTGTAGGACAGACTATTACAACATCATTAAAGGATAGTAAAGTGTATAATTGTAATAATAAACGTATAACAAACCTTAAAGACCCTGAACATGTAGATAATGCTGTCACTGTTAATTTTCTTGTAAAAGTTTTAGGTAATGCGATATTTGATTTACACAATCATTTTACACCAGATATTCTTCAAGGAAAATCAGGTCATAATACTTATGCTGAATCCATGAGAGGTGAGTATATTAAACGAGAAATTTATAATAAATACTTTATTAACCCTAAAACGAAACAGTTTAGATCATCAGATTGGGGTGATATTGATATTTAAGTAAATAACTCAATAAATGACTTCATTTATGTGCAACCTGTCATAGAGTTAACACATGAGTTGCACATTGCCATTATAAAAGGACAATAATGACGTTCAAGTACATCAGTCCATATCGAGACACTGCAAGAAAAGGAGGTGGGATCACGTCCACAGCGGTTTCTCTGTTAAGTAAAGCTTTAAAACAAATTCCAGTAGGATCCATAGTAAATAGAGCAATAGACGCATTACCATACGAATTTCATATACCAGGAGGTTATCAGTATTGCGGACCAGGAACTAAATTGAAAAAACGACTGGAAAGAGGCGATCCTGGCATAAACAAGTTAGATCAGGCTTGTAAAGAACACGATATCGCATATTCCACGTTTGCCGATTTAAAAAATAGATCAATAGCTGACAAAAAGCTTGCGGACATAGCTTGGCAACGAGTAAAATCAAGTGACGCTAGCATAGCAGAAAAAGCAGCAGCTTTAGCAGTAACAGCAGGTATGAAGGCTAAAACAGCAGTAGGAGGTGGAAGAAGGAGGAGAAGGAGAGTAAAAAGGAGGTCAACCACAAGAAAACATGGAGGAAATATAAAAAGAAGACGACGATCTACAAGAAAAGGCAGGAAGAAGCCCACCGTATGGTCAATGGTAAAAAACGGGGCAGGTCTTTACCTAAGACCTTATCGTGCATATTAAATGAAAGAAATCAATTGGTCATACCACATAAAGCGTTAACCAATATTGAATTATTTAAATATATTTCCTGTTTAAAAATACCATTTTTCCGCGGTGTGTTTATGAAAGACAGTTTACCAAAGAAAATGTGGCAAAATGAGACTGGAATTGTAAATTTGGATAATACTGAAGGGCCTGGCACCCATTGGGTTTGTTATAAGAAACTAAATAACAATGTATATTATTTTGATAGTTTCGGTAATTTGCCACCACCAAAAGAACTTCAAAATTACTTTAAATCTGCTAAAAACATATATTATAACTATAAAAGAGAACAACCTGATAATACTTCAATATGCGGCCATTTATGTTTGGAATTTCTAGCTAAAAGTATCAGTCACTATTGAGATGTCTTCCTATACGGTATCATTAACAGGAAAATCGTCCACTTTACGAAGTATCCTTTTTCCAGCGTTACGCTTGCAAAAAGGAAGGTTTTGGGAGGCGGCACTATTGGATTTTACAACTTACAACTCTATCCCCAATGTTACGGAAGGTAAAAATAACGTATTGCATTATTATAAGGGAAAGGATGCCAGTGGAAAATTTACAGACTTACAAGAGTGCAGGTTACCCACAGGTTCTTATGAAATTGATCATATAAATGAATTTTTGCAAACTAAAATGGGAAAAGACAATATAACATTAAAAGGTAATAATAATACGATGAAAGCTGAAATTACTTCCAAATATTATATAGATTTCACTCAACCAAACTCAATTGGTGATTTATTAGGATTTTCCAACGATGGGCCTGTATTAGAACCAGATGTAACACATTCCGGTAAGAAAACAGTAACAATATTAAAAGTCAATAGTATAGACATAACTTGTAACATTATACAAGGTGCTTACAGGGATGGGGCTAACACCCATATCATACATACTTTTTACCCAAGTGTACCACCTGGATTTAAAATTGTTGAAAAGCCACAAAACCTGGTATATCTACCGTTGAACACCACTTTCATTTCAGACATCGTGTTGAGCGTATTGGATCAAGACGGTAACTTGGTAGACTTCAGAGAAGAGCCTATTACGATTAGATTACATTTAAAATCGACACTTTAATACAAAACCATGGGTTTAACATTTAAAAGCGAACAACCTACGGGAAACCGCATTAGTAGCTCTTCAGCTGTGGAGGAGTTAACACGCGAGAACATTCGTTTCTTAGAGAGAATTGGATTAAAATTAACCGAGTATGGATATACTGGATATAGCGCAGGGTCCAACATTCGACGAAACCCTATGGGAAAAAGAATATCACACCCACAACCCTTACACTTCATCGAAATTAAACAATAACGATGAAATTCGTATTCCCATACAAAATCAAGACATTTACACACTACCATGTGAAAGTTACTTGTATATTACAAGTAACTTAAGTATTATAAGTTACTAAAAAGGACGGTACTACTGTTGGTACAACAGTTCCATTTATAAATAATCCTATGGCTTTCCTATTTGATGAAATTAGATATGAAATATCAGGTGTAACAGTTGATTCCACTAAAAAAGTAGGTATTACGACAACTTTAAAAGGATTAACATCTATAACACCCAATGAAACCAATTTACTTAAACCTGCCGGATGGGTATTACCTACGATTGACACGATCACTCCAAATCCAAATGGATATTTTGATTTTCATATTCCATTACGTTTGCTGCTTGGTTTTGCTGAAGATTATAGGAAAATAATATTAAACGTTAAACAAGAATTAGTTTTGTTGAGATCTTCTAACGATAAAGACATTATTAAAGCTGCAGATGCTACTACAGATGCGACTTTAGAATGGAAATTAAAATTAGACAAAATTGTATGGAGAGTTCCACATGTTAAATTGGCTGACGAGCATAGAATGCTACTTTTAAGAAAATTAAAAGCCGATCGTGATATTGTTATTCCATTTAGAAGTTGGGAATTTCATGAGCATCCCAGTTTACCTACTACGGATCGACACACTTGGACTGTTAAAACATCGAATTATGTAGAACGAGCCAGGTATATTATATTTGGTTTACAAACAGGTAGAAGAGACGCCATTACTAAACATGCAGGACAATTTGATCATTGTGACTTGAAAAATATTAAAGTTTATTTAAATTCACAATTCTTTCCATACGACAATTTAAATGTGTCATTCACTAAGAAGAAATACAGTATATTGTACGATATGTACGCGAGATTCCAAAGTTCATATTACGGTAAAACAAATACACCTTTATTACCACCTGACAAATATTTCGATGCCTACCCAATAGTTGTAATCGATTGTTCTAAACAAAATGAATCAGTAAAGTCTTCAAGTGTGGATATAAAAATAGAAATGGAATTCAACGATGCTATACCGGCTAATACAACTGCATACTGTTTAATTCTACATGATAAAATCGTAACATACACACCTTTAACTGGAATTGTTAAAAATGTATTGTAAAAACCGGTTTTGTTTCATTCCGCGAGTATAAAAGCAGAGCGTACAGACCGCTCCTCATCAGTTTGTTGCCTACTGTTGTATGGGTAGCATCGTATTCAATATGGCTTCTCCTAGTGGTACACCTGAAAATGTGGTAGATATTGAGAAGGAGATATCTGAGTTTTTAGATCCTCAAGGTCACCAGGAAGGAGGTGAACAAAACGTTTGCGGACAACTTCACGCCAGTAATAATGTTGAAGAAAAAGGTAAAAGAAGAAAGACTATACAAAAGAGAAAAAGGGATATTGAAGATAATATTTCTCCAAACATATTGAGTGAGGTATTTTTGCGAATATTTTACCCAATCTCTTCCAGTTTGGATAAAAGTGTTTTAATCGGTGTTATGAAATCTACAGATTATTCCCCTACTGTAATTTTAACTCATGGACCCAAAATGATTTTGTTTACGGACAGTGCTTGGGAATCGTTTATGAAACATTTGCATCTACTAGAATGCTATTTAAGTAGTAACATGTTTGGAAGAAAAACAAGAGTAGGACTTTTGGATTCAAATGTGGAAATTGATATCATTAAACAACGTGGTGATCATCAGCTACGGTTTAGAGACACAACAAGACATGATAACAAAATTCAACTTAATCGAGAGGAGTTTTTCATTTTAACTTGTGCTACTGAACCTATAACAAGATACTTGAGACAACTGGTGTTTTCAAGTTCGATTATTAAAGATTATCTGGAAGACACTTTGGACAAACAACCGGACGCACCTATATTATACGGACCTGTGGATACTTCTATATTTAATAGAGTTCCTCATGAAGTACAGATGTGGAGACAATTGGAAAAGTACGCTCAACTACATAAGAAATCAGTAAAACAAGAAGAAGAGGAAGATGGAGGAGAAGAATCAAGTGTTAGTGATGAAAATGAAAACAAGGAAAATATAAAGATGGAAACTTAAATGACAATGGTTAGTTTTTAAAACAATAATCAACATTTTGTGGGGTTAGGCCTATTGGGGACGGTGCCCACGTTAAATATACACCAACGCGCCAACAACTGTACGGCCTGGTATAAAAGTAGTACCTACCGTGGTGTGGAAATCAGTTGACCTCCTGACTTCGTAATGAGCAGACGTGTGACCTTCATAATGGGCAAGGGAGAAGAAGAACAACAAGTAAAGTCCAAGCCTGGTATTATTGAGTTTCAAGCGTTTCGTGGTAATGATGATAGATTCATTATAAAAGAACTTGTGTTTTTGGACATGAATACAAGTGTTCCTTATTCGTTTTTATTTAAACCACCATGTTCTTATTCGTCTTTAACTAGTAAAGCCGCTACTACCAACAGATGGATTTCAAAACACTTCCATCATATCGATTGGTATGATGGTTTTACAAGTTACACGGACTTGTATCACATTATGCATCATTTTTCAGACAAGTTTACCAATATTTACACAAAGGGGCTGGAAAAGAAAAGATGGATCGAAGGATTTACTCATGTTCCGGTTAATGATGTGGAATTGGATAAGAACTATCAATACATGCTGGAAACCATATGTATTTGTACAAAAAGCCCAGAACATGATAAAGATAGACATTGCGCTTTGAAAAATGCCTATAAACTCGCCTCTTACCTTCAAAGTGGGGAATTGGGGAGTGGTGGGGGTAACGGAGAGTATATAAGTGGGGAGCAGACAGGGACCTGGCATGAGTATTACTCGAGATTCCGAGACGACAACATCTCCGAGCAAGAAGACGATCTGTAACCTGACCATGGCATCTCACCAGTTCCTTCAGACTTTGGTCGAGCAGTTCAATGCTCACTCCAAGTCAACAATATTACCTGTAAAGAAGTGCTCGGAACTAAAAGACGAGAAGCACTACATAATCCATGCTATGAAGAAGATGGAGACTACAGTTGGGGAGGCCATCTGCTGCAGTCTCAGCGAGGCACCGTTTACTCCGGGGGATGAACCAAAGTTCCAGGTGTACCTGCCCAAGAGATTCGTCCATCTTCTACAAAACGAGGATCTTCGCTCTATTCAACCCGGGTGTCTATACCTGGTGTCCCACGGCTGCACGGGTAGCAATTCTACAGAGTTGACCATCCACATCGCTGACAAGCAGCAGTGTTAGATTTAAGTTTTAATGTTGTACATATGTTGTTGTTGTAATGTTTTATAAATAAACGAATCATAAAAGACAAAAAAAATAAAAAAAAAACAAAAAATGCAACATATCAATATGTGACAGACTTCACGTATTGATATGTTGCATTTTTTTTTTAAACTTCGCGGGTGACCTTGACCTTTGACCTTCGCATTTCACAATTACCCCCACTACTGTAATTACCCCCACTACCGCACTAGGATTCAAACCTGCTTGGATGCGAAAAACGGTCAGTCTGTTGCCAACTAGCAAACGATGAGCACCTTGTACGAGCTTTGCATACAACGAGTTATAACTCACAAGGACTTGTTCCCAACATGTTTACAAGACAACATCCCACTAACAATAAAAGAAGATGTCAAACGCTACAGGAGGGAAAATAAAGGGTATTCGGAATACTCCTGGTATAAGTTCCACGACGGGGAAAAGTTTTGTAGGCCTTGTGGCGAGGCCGCCGTCAGAGACCTTCGGCGATTCGTACAGGATGGTGGTATAAAACAATTCGGATTTCTAGCGCCACTGTTTCGATTTGAAAATTACAAGGACACCTGCGCTATTTGTTCCATTCCATTGTATCGATGGAAAAAGTTTAGAACTGTTTAATTGGATTTTCTATACCCCCACCACTATTACCCCCACCACTTTTTCATGTACCTCCAAGCGCTGTGCCTCGGCTTCATTTCTACTCCAGCAGCCAACCTAGCAACATCAAGATGTCTCTGAACGTTAGTTGCGCAAGTTACGAGGAGGTGAGCATCAAGACTCAGCAGGAGCTAAACGACTTATACAAGGAGTTGCAGCTGATGGTGGCACGAGGCTACCGTATAAATGTGCAAGTTTACGCTTGCAATATACGGAACACCCGGCAGTCAAAGGAAGAGCCTGGACACTCCTCGACGGCTTCCTCACCAGCGTCCATGAAGACCGAGCCAGACAACTTGGACTACTTCAGCTGACTAGCAGTTGTATTTCTTGTCCTAACCATTGTAGAATATGTATATTTTTTCATTATATTAAAGAAGTAAAAGAGCAGAAACACCTATCTTGTTACTGACATATAAGCTCAGTAACAAGATAGGTTTTTTTAAAACACAATTTGGATGACCTTGAAACTTCCCCCTCCACTGCTTTGTTACCCCCACCACTTGACTATTGGTGTACATGGCACATCGCAATTGGAAACCTCATTCCATCTTCAACAGCCACACCGACAACATCAACAATGGCAAACCTACCAACAGATGAAAGGTGTCCTCACGCATGTTGTGACTTCGTCCACGAGTTGGAGAAGAGGATGCAGGAGAGGGCGATAAGAAGAAAACAGATCCACTCAGAAAATATCATGATAGTCAACGGCTATCTTTTATTGTTCGGCCTTATTATGGTTGTACTTTTCATACTGTACGGCATAGTCACATGTGTCGGCAAGGTTGCAGAAGAAAACGCTCGCCACCATCAATTGGAAAGTTTCAATGTTACTTTGTAAGTTTTCCTTTTTTTTAAAACTCCGTTTGGATGACCTTGAAAATTCCCCCACTACTCCACCACACCCCCCACCACTTCACCATGTTCCTGCATGAGCATCACATCAACCGTCATTCCTTGTCCGACAAGCAACCATGGCACACAACAACACCATCAGCCAAGCTGACTCCACTACTGATGTCGGTACTAGTACGGGTTGGACACTGTCGATCGATAGTGTACACTATTTGGAGTCAATTTGCGAACGTATGAAGGAAATACTGCGGGACAACCCTGGGATCATAATACAAATGAATTTAAATTATGATTGGTCCCAAGTTAGAATGCAAGGGGACGACAACAACGGTCAACAATCTCCACAATATTCGCCCATGTCCCCGATCTATCCTTACGGCGAGTCTGACGTCGATGAAGATGAGGCTGATGAAGATGCAGGGGACAACGAGGCTGAAGAGGAGTAAGCTTTATTCCTTTTTTTTTAAAACCTAAATTGGATGACCTTGAGAATTCCCCCTCCACTATTTCCTTTTTTTAAAACCCAAATTAAATGACCTTGAAAATACCCCCTCTACTTTTCAATACTGTTACCACAGTCTGTAGCTCACATCATTCCTTGTTTAGCTATCATGGCGGACAGCACTCTTTCTCGAGTTGACTCTACTACGGATGAAGAATGGCCATTTTCCTGGAATGTTCATCTGCAAGAATTGGCAGAAGTGGATATGTTGCATGAGAAATTGGTGTATGTATTAAACGAAAACCCCAACATTGAATGTAGAATGACTATGGATTTCGATGCGACAGGGGTCCACACTCAACCTTCCACTTCCAGCCAGCCTGAACCTCAGCTACAGCCAAAGAACTTTACACATCTTTACACTCCAATACGGCCGGAGGATGTGGTTATCAGCGAGGCAGACTCTACTACAAGTTATATTGAACCAACGAATTGGAAGCTTGTTGTTGACACCTTACACAAGGTCGACTTAGTATGTGACAAATTAAAGGAATTGATGATACAAGATCCTGGTCTTCGTTTTAAAATTGATTTGTTTTTCATCTGGGGAGCACCTGCACGGGGCTCTTCGTCTGACAGCTCTCTAAGTACAACGGATGAGGAGGAGGAGGAGGAGGACGACTAGTTATCTTTTTTAAAACTCCGTTTGGATGGCCTTGACCTTTCCCCCTCCACCGAGTTTATTTAAGGTGCACTCTCAATGACTGCAGCATCATTTCATCGCGCACCTTCACCACAGCAACATGGAGAGTCAACTCAACTACTGTTGCGAACGGAAATGTTTTTCATGGCCGAATGACATTGATGTTGCGGATGGCCTGGCGTGTAGAAAATGTGAAGCTTTTGGTCAATGCATGTGTAAGTGCAAGTCTTGGAAGAAGCCGAAACCGGAGTTGAAGACATTCCATGTGTACCAGATGAGAGGGCATAAGTACACTTGTTGCCCTGAACGTTGCATTGAATTCACATTAAAACAGCTAACTGGCTGCAAATTGTGCAACAATCATTTTGCAGGTTTTTGCAAACATTATTTAGGAGCCTGTCAGTACAGATCAACTTGGCATACAGAAGCACTCACTATCAATGAAATCGCTATAGATACACAAGAGTAGTCTTTCTACTCTTTTCTTTTTTTAAAACTCCATTTGGATGACCTTGACCTTTCCCCCTCCACTCACCTTAGTTTATATAAGCTCCATTCCTGCTGGCCACGGCATCACTTCATCTTGCTCCCTCGCCAAAGCAACATCAAGTATGGAAACTAAGCGTGTCTCATGTTGCGAGCATAAGTGTTTAGAGATACAAGGCGTCGTCCATTGTGCAAAGAAGCTTTGGGAGGAAGAGACAGGGACAACCTATTGCTGCGAGGGCAAGTGTTTCCTACTACCAAGATGGCAAGTGGACGGGCTGGCCTGCCGGCAATGTGAATGCTTCGGATGTTGCAGGTGTAGATGCAAGAACCAACAGCTGCCACCACCGGTACTACAAACTTTCAAAATCTACAAATCCAACTACTTTTACACTTGTTGTCCGCAGCGGTGTATTAAATTTCATTTCTCTAATCTTACCAATTGTCGGAAGTGCTACGGACAACCTGATGGGTGGTGCACCTGTTTTCTGGACTCCTGCCGCTACAGATCGGATTGGTTTACAGATCCGTTGGAAATTGATGAGGTCGCCCAGGAAGCACAAGAGTAGTCTTTCTACTCTTCAACTTTTTTAAAACTCCATTTGGATGACCTTGAGATTTCCCCCTCCACTTCCCCATATACCTAGAGTACACGGAGCCTGACAGTCAGTCACTCGGTGGCTGTCGTGGGGTGCGCATCGGTGTCGGCGCTCTGTAGTTGTTAAGTGTTCAAGGTCACAGTAATATGGAATTGCGGATGTTGTGCTTGTTCAATGGCCTCTGAGGACTAGTGGATGACGGTTTAAGCAAGGTCATGTCGCAAACTTGAGTTTGACTTGGCACTTTTGCCGTTTCTCATCGCAAATTCGCTCCAAGTCGTCAATGGTCACGTGGACTCTGACTGAAACTCGGAGCGTAGTGCGAGAAACGGCAAAAGTGCCAAAAAATTTTGAGTTTCGGCGTGACCTTGACCTTAACAGTGTCAGTGACGTCATTTTGATGATATAATGGATGATGACGTCATCAGCATGTCATTTCTGTGACGTCATGGGTGTGACGTCACGGAAATGACGTCATCGATGATGACGTCATCAATTACGTCATCGATGACGTCATTTTGATGACGTCATGGGTATGACGTCATCGATTGCGTCATCATCGATGACGTCATCGATTACGTCATCGATGACGTCATCGGGGTCATTGACCTTGGCGATGACGTCATCACATTCCTCAGAGGTCATTGAACTGAGCCAGCAACCGCAAAAACACACTACTAGAATTGTCTCTATTCTGGAGGTAATACCTCTAGAAATTATAGAAGTAGAGGACCAACTACCTGCGGTTGATCAAGAAGAGGAGGAGGAAGAGATAATGGATATTGAAACGGACTCTGACGAAGCTGGTTCAACGGACAATGAGGTGGACTTGCACGCCTACGAAACATTAGAGTCGTCATCTGAGTCGGAAATGGAATTCCAATTGGAAATCGAAGAAGAAGAAGAACAAGAACAAGACACTCCCCATCGTCCAATGGATAGGATGTTAGTTGCCAGAAGAATTATGTATTGTCATCGCTGCCTATTCCGTGATGAGGATGATTCCGACTCTGATGGTGATGTTTCACCCTTGTAAAAAGTTTAAACAAAAAGTTAAAAAAGAATGTGAGCGGGGGATAGAGCACTTTGTAGTAAATGATACTGCTTAGTGCTCTATCCCCCGCTCAAAATAATAATTCCAAATGACCTTGACCTACATAAACTTGCTCAAACAGACGTCTTTGAAAAAACTTGTACAAATTATTGAATCTAGACCAAATATCATCAATTTATCAAGCCTACTGATAAATGTATTACAAACGGTTGTGTAAAGGCTAAATTTAGCACATGAGTGATAACCTGTTTCCATATGACGTCACTTTCCCCACCTATCTGCCTCGGATATAAAGGGTCCCGGTGGAGTGCGCTGCTCATTATTGCGTGGACATTCACAGAGTGTGCATTCAAAGCCAAACTGTTTGAAATGGCTCTTTGCGACATTTGTGGGGAAATCTTTCAAGACGAAGATCTTTTCACCCTACACAGAGAATTACATGAAGACGAAGATAGAAAAGAAGATATTACCATGGATGAAATAGACTTAGACTCAATTGACCGGTTTTTGGAAGAGCACCAGAAGCAGACGAATTACTGGGACAGCTATCTACAGCAAATGCAAAGAAGAAGACCTAGTGTGATACAATTTGCTGGTGCTGGACCATCTACTGCTACAAGACCTATTGAAGAAGAGGACACCGAAGAAGAGGACACCGAAGAAGAGGATATGGAAGAAGAAGAACTGGAAGATGTAAGACAACTGCGCACCACGGCCTTGCCAGGACGAGTTGTAACACATTTCAAAATTAATAACGTTCAATTGGAATTGGAAACATTTATAACCCAGGCTAAGGAACTTGTTGGTCAAACGTTGAGGGAAGAATTACAAAGGCTAAATTTTATTAAATTTGGAATGGTGTTAGAGGCTATGTTTAACAATACTGATGGTGAAACAGCATTGAGAGCATTCATTACCAAAAATCGAACCCTTACCTTCACCTCCGACATTGATGATATTATTGAAGAATGCTTGGAGGAACTTATAACCAAACTCCAAGAACATGAAGGAAGAGGATCTGGATGGACTTTGTCATCAATCGAAGGTATGGATGTTAGGGTTCATAAACATGGATATGGTTTAAGAGGTAGTAGTTTTATCCCTCTACCAAAGAAAATCCAAAACAATAACTCGTGTAGAAATGTTCAAAATGAGGGTAATGAATGTTTCAAGTATGCAATGTTAACCAAGTATGTTAAAAACAATCCTTGTAGAGTTGGTAGAGAATACTACGAAAATGAACACCGCTACAACTTTCAAGGTCTTACTTACCCAGTTACTTTAAAAGATATTGGCAAATTTGAAAAGAAAAATCCTGGCGTTTCAGTCAATGTTTTTGGTCTGGATGATTCCAACAACGTTTATCCTTTGCGGGTAGTAAAGGTTGAGCAAAGAAACCATACGGATTTGCTATTGATAACCAAGGGTGAAATTTCCCATTATGTATGGATAAAAGACTTTGAAGCGTTAGTTGTAAAACAATTGACCAAAAGAGTAAATAGGATTACAGTTTGCAAGAGATGTTTCTGCTTTTCTTGGAAAGATTCAAGACGTGGAGGATAGGACTGGTTATTGGAACATAAAAGACTTTGCAACGAGAACTATGAAGTAAAGATAAGTCTTCCACCGCCTACCCGAGCTTCAATACAATTTAACAAGACAGTTCACCAATACCGAATTCCACTAGTGGTCTACGCAGATTTTGAATCAACGTTAGTACCACAGGAGCTGCCGGACGGCGAAGTGACTAGAAGAACAAAATATCAGTTGCATCAGCCCAACAGTTTTTGTTTACTAGTTAAATCAACCTTGTCTGAAAACCAATTGCAAGACTATGGTTTAACATCCACTCCAATACTCTACCGTGGTGAAGAAGCCGCTAAGTATTTTGTAGACCAACTGTACGATATTGCTGGAAAGGTTCAACGCTTGTTCGGTAATATTGTACCTATGGAACCTTTAAACCAAAATCAACAAGAAGAATACAACTTAGCGACAAGATGCTATTTATGCAAGAAGATGTTTAGTGAAGAAAATCCAAAAGTAAGAGATCACGATCACCTGACAGGGTTATACAGAGGAGCTGCTTGTAATTCATGCAATATAAATTACAAACTGCCAAACTTTATTCCTGTCGTTTTACACAATCTTAGCGGCTACGACTCCCAATTTATTATTCCAGAATTAGGAAGAGATGATGGTAAAATTGATGTTCTTGCTACAACATTGGAAAAGTACATCAGCTTTTCAAAAACAGTAGGTAAAATTAAACTTCGCTTCGTAGACTCTTACAGATTTATGGCATCTAGTTTAGCCAAATTGTCAGAGAACCTAAGAAGAGAAGACCTAAAAGAAACCAGAAAAATTGTACCTGAAGATAAATTAGACCTAGTATTACGGAAAGGAGTTTTCCCCTATGATTACATAACGTCTGCAGAAAAATTCGAAGAAACCAGTCTGCCACCGATTGAAGCCTTCAACAGCAAATTAAACGAAAGTGAAATCTCCGTTGAAGACTACAATCATGCTTGTAATGTTTGGAACCAACTAAACATTCAAACCTTAGGGGAATATTCTGACTTTTATATAAAATTGGACGTAACTCTGCTGTGCGATGTGATGGAAGAATTTCGAAACACCTGCTTCTCCGCCTATGGACTGGACCCTCTACACTCGTACACATCTCCAGGATTAGCATGGCAAGCTATGCTAAAGTCAACCAACTGTCGACTGGAACTTCTAACGGATATTGATATGGTGCTCATGATGGAATCTGGTGTACGGGGCGGTTTGACACAAGCTGTAACACGTCATGTCAAAGCCAACAACAAGTACATCCCCGGCTTCGACGAGCAACAACCATCGGTCTACCTTGGCTACTTTGACGCAAACAACCTTTATGGTTGGGCAATGTCAAATCCGCTTCCCTACGCTGACTTCAAATGGATCGACCCGGCCACCATCGGAGACATCTCACAGATTCCAAAGGATGGTCCAAAAGGCTATGTTTTGGACTGTGATTTTGAATACCCGGAGCACCTTCATGACCATCACTACGACTTGCCTCTCCTAGCCAAGACTGAAGTTTCACCGACAGGAAGATGGCCAAAATTGATGATGACCTTGGAGAATAAAGATCGCTATGTGGCTCACTATTGGGTAGTTCAACAGGCTCTCGAATTGGGTCTACGTATAGTGAGAATTCATAGAGCAATTGAATTCACCCAGTCTTGTTGGTTGAAACCATATATTGATTCCAACACTACAAGAAGAGCTGCAGCGACAACAGCATTTGAAAAGGACTTCTATAAATTAATGAACAATGCCATCTTTGGGAAGACCTTGGAGAACAAAAGAAAACACAAAAATGTAAAATTAGTGAGTGATCCTAGGAAATTGGAAAAATTAGTGCAAAAACCAAATTTCGGAACATCCATGATTATAAACGAAAATCTAGTCGCTGTCAGTATGAAGAAAACAACAATAGTCATGGACCGTCCGTTATACATAGGTATGTCGATTTTGGACATAAGTAAAACCCTGATGTATGATTTCCATTATAACAAAATGGTTAAACACTACGGAAGGGAAAACATTGGAGTCGCATACATGGATACGGACGCGTTTATCTACTGGATAAAGACTTTGGACATGTATGAAGACCTAAGGACTTTTCCATACAAAGAAGATTTCGACTTTTCTGACTATCCGAAGAACCATCCAAATTTTAATGAAAAAAATAAAAAAGTAATTGGAAAATTCAAAGATGAAGCAAATGGAATGCCTTTAGAAGAAATAGTGGCGCTGATGGCAAAATTGTATTCATTTAAGATGTACCACGAGAACAACACACCGACAGTGAAAAAAGCAAAAGGAGTGAAGACATCTTATTTGAAAAAACACGTAACATTTGACCACTACAAGACTTGTTTGTTTGAAGATACTACGATATCAGCAACATTCAACAATATCCGAAGCTTCAAGCATCAAGTCTACAGTGTCACCGAAATTAAAAAAGCACTGTCAGCTCGGGATGATAAAAGACATATTTTGCCCGACAAAATCCACACTCTTCCATTCGGCCATTACTCCCTAAACCCTATCAACTAGTAACCTATTTTTCGTCCTTCTACAACTTCGACCTTATTCCTTTCTCCTTCCGTAAAAAAATGGGGAACACGGCAAGTCCAACGCCGTGTTCCCCATTTTTTTTACACAAGTTTGGATGACCTTGACCCATATAAATGATGTGAATATTTAAGACAACGTTCATTGTGATTATACATGTGATACAACAAACATTGAAACCTGCAATATGAAGGACTTGAAGCAACAAATTGTCAACGAACTTCATAAACCTGCAAGAAGAAAGTTTCCACGAAGAAATACGGTGATAAAAGGAATTAATGATTTATATCAAGCAGATTTAATCGAAATGATTCCTTATAGCAAACAAAATAAAGGATATAAATACATATTGACTGTTATTAACTGTTTTTCAAAAATGGCAGATGCTTTACCACTAAAAGATAAAAGTGGCAAAAGTGTTACAAAAGCAATGGAAACAGCTATACAAAGAGACAAACATACTATTAAACATTTACAAACAGATGATGGAAAAGAATACTTTAATAAGGAATTTGCAAATTTAATGAAAAAAACACAATATAAACCATTACTCAACCAATTCAGAGGTAAAAGCTTCAATAATCGAAAGATTCAACAGAACTTTAAAAAGTGCAATGTATAAAATGTTTTCCAACAGAGGATCGCACATATGGATTGATATGTTACCAAAACTTATAAACAATTACAATAACAAATTTCATAGGACTATCGGGATGAAACCAAACCAAGTAACTAGTAAAAATGAAAACCTTGTATTAAAACGTATAAAAACGAATACTAAACCAAAAGTTGAAAAACTAAAGCCTAAAAAATTTAATGTGGGTGATAAAGTGCGAATAAGTAAATATAAAGGTGTATTCAGTAAAAGATACCTGCCAAATTGGACCAATGAGGTTTTTACTGTATTCAAAGTACAACCTACAGTACCTGAGACATATATTTTAAAAGATAATAAAGGACAATTGCTTGAAGAAGGGTTTTATGGACATGAAATGTTAAAATCAACAGTAGGCGATGTATATTTAGTTGAAAAGGTGTTGCAACGGAAAAAAGATAAGGTCAAAGTACGATGGTTAGGATTTAATAAGACGGAAGATTCTTGGATACCTAAAAAGGATTTGATATAACGATAGAGAATCATTTTAGGTTGAACCATTACAAAGGATGGAGATAGTACCACAAAAAGAGAGTTTTACTATTAATAATATAGATGAACTCACAGTGGATAATTCAGAATTTAATAGTGGGAAACATGGCAATTTGTTACCAAACACCGTTCGTTGTCTGGTTACCGGACCTTCCAACTGTGGAAAAACTAATGTAGTATTCAATTTGATTACAAACCCTAAAGGATTACGTTTTAACAATCTATATGTATTTTCAAAATCACTACAACAACCAAAGTATCAATTATTGGAAAAGATACTGACTAATGTGCCTGAAGTTAAATATTTAAAGTTTAATGCAAGCGAGAGTGTCATGCAACCACAAGAAGCTAAACCATTCTCCGTGTTCATATTCGACGATGTATCTTGTGAAAACCAAAACACAATAAGAAATTACTTCGCTATGGGTCGACATAACAACATAGATAGCATTTATATTGGTCAAACTTACAGCAAAATACCAAAACAACTTATTAGAGACAATGCAAACATGTTAATTGTATTTAAACAGGACGAAACCAACCTAAAACATATATATTTTGATCATGTAAATGCGGATATGACATTTGAACGATTTAAAGAGTTATGGGGAAAGGCTTGGGCTGAAAAGTATGGGTTCCTAACAATTATGAAGGAACAACCGCTAAACAATGGTCGATACAGGATAGGATTTGATAAATTTATATTAATACATTGAACATGGTATAAACTATTCATTGTTGTACAACACGTCTTGCTACAAACATGGTTAACCAAGAAAAATTAGTAAAAGAAATAAAATCACTTAGTGATTCTATTCGGGCTAAAAACAGAGCATTAAAACTAGGTATCAGCGAAAGGGAGAAATTCCTTGAATCTACTTTTAAACCTATTACTGAACCCTTGAAACAATTAAACAAAAAATTCGCTAAACCTGTATTGGAAGGAGATGCGATTGCACCTATCACAAAGTTTGAAAGAGAAAGTGTAAAATATGAAGGTTTTAGTGATGAAGACCCGGAATCCTCTACATACAGCGGCTTTACCGGAGCAGAATCTGAAAGAGAGCTAGAATCACCAGGATATAGTGAAAGGGGACCTGAAGAAGCACCAACTGCTAGTGAAGAGGAAAAAAGAGAAGAGGCAAGAGAAGGACCGTCAAACATAAGCTTGTTGGGTGAAAACATTCATAACAAAGGACCTTTAGGAAGGAAATACATGGTAAAAATGTTACTCGGAACAATTCCTAATAAGAATTACCATAGTTATGGAGCGAGATTAACAGAAGATGGTTTAATGATAGGTAATAGCCCGTTAAACGTTGACGAACATGATAATATTGTTGTTGGTGATCAAAGATATAAGGGCACAAAAGGATTATTTGAATTATTATTTGAAAATAAGCCTTCAGTATCGTTAGTAAAGGAAAAAGACATGGAAGCATATAAAAAGATTTTGGAACAGACAAATGCATATAAGAGAAAGTATTTACCTGACCAGCTTCCTTTTAGATCTAAGTCTTTAAAATATAGAGAATTTGTATCCAAGTTAATACCAACTAGAAGACAAACAATGCCGTTAACACAAAGAAAACCTGTAAAACGAAGATATATGGCATCCACTTTGGATGTAAGTGCTCAGGAACGAAGAAAAAGAAGTAAGTCTGTTACAGGTACAGGTTTAATGAAGAAACTATATAACACAAATGTGATTTATTACAATAATATCAATAAATTGGTGGATAGAATGAAACTAATACATGAAGCTAAAGAAGCGGGTCATACAGGATTGGAAAACGAATGGGTGGCTTTGGTGGATGAACTCCGAAACCGTGGGGTAATCTTTTAAAAATGTGTTACTCCTTAGAGTACTATTCAGTTGCACCATGAGTGTTGACAAGTTCGGACGTTACTCCTCGGATGGGTTATATTATGCGAATAGTTTAAAAAGAAGTGCTGGTTTACCACAAACACCTGATGGAGATTATGATATGAGTAATAAAAGGTTAAAAAACATAAAAGATCCTTCGGATGAAAACGATGCAATAAACTTAAAAATATTAAAGGAAAAGATATCGCCAACATTAAAACTACAAAATAACACATATGACGCAGAAGATCATAGAATTATCAACGTTGGTAAACCAAATCAAAACGGTGATGCGATAAACAAAGGTTATTTGTCATCTGAATTAAAAAATACGTTAAAATTCAATGGGAAAACGTATAGTGCCAACAATAAACGTATATCCAACGTAGATGACCCTAAAGATGCAAAAGACAGCGTAAATAGACGCTATTTACATTCTTTGATACCTGAAAAGACAAAAGATGGATTTTCTTTTTATAAATTTGTTATTAATGATATAGGTTATCCAAAAACTGAAAACGATGCTGTAAATCTAAAATATATTAAAGATCATTGTATCATACGTGATGTAGGGGTTATAGATTGTTTTAATAATTGTTTAGCAAATGTTAAAGATGGTTCGGCGCCATCAGATGGAGCAACAGTGGGTCAAATGATGGAAACCTTAAAACAAGAAACAACCTCTTTTGTAAAACAAGATCAAGTAGTATCGAAGCAAGGGGATGACTTTGTTCAAGGTAATGAAATATTTAATTTATTAACATACAAAAATAATGCTTGGGATTGCATGGGTAAAGGGTTATCAAATATGAGATTGGGTTACACTGCTCAAGATGCAGCTGCTTTATCACAAACCGTACATCTAGATCCAAATCATTCTTTTAGATTCTTTACATGTAATAATAAAGTAATAAAAAACTTGCATAATGGAAGGGATCCAAATGATGCTGCAACTGTAGGACAAACCATCACAACATCATTAAAGGATAGTAAAGTGTATGATTGTAATAATAAACGTATAACAAACCTTAAAGACCCTGAACATGTAGATAATGCTGTCACCGTTAATTTTCTTGTAAAAGTTTTAGGTAATGCGATATTTGATTTACACAATCATTTTACACCAGATATTCTTCAAGGAAAATCAGGTCATAATACTTATGCTGAATACATGAGAGGTGAGTATATTAAACGAGAAATTTATAATAAATACTTTACTAACCCTAAAACGAAACAGTTTAGATCATCAGATTGGGGTGATATTGATATTTAAGTAAATAACTCAATAAATGACTTCATTTATGTGCAACCTGTCATAGAGTTAACACATGAGTTGCACATTGCCATTATAAAAGGACAATAATGACGTTCAAGTACATCAGTCCATATCGAGACACTGCAAGAAAAGGAGGTGGGATCACGTCCACAGCGGTTTCTCTGTTAAGTAAAGCTTTAAAACAAATTCCAGTAGGATCCATAGTAAATAGAGCAATAGACGCATTACCATACGAATTTCATATACCAGGAGGTTATCAGTATTGCGGACCAGGAACTAAATTGAAAAAACGACTGGAAAGAGGCGATCCTGGCATAAACAAGTTAGATCAGGCTTGTAAAGAACACGATATCGCATATTCCACGTTTGCCGATTCAAAAAAAAGATCAATAGCTGACAAAAAGCTTGCGGACATAGCTTGGCAACGAGTAAAATCAAGTGACGCTAGCATAGCAGAAAAAGCAGCAGCTTTAGCAGTAACAGCAGGTATGAAGGCTAAAACAGCAGTAGGAGGTGGAAGAAGGAGGAGAAGGAGAGTAAAAAGGAGGTCAACCACAAGAAAACATGGAGGAAATATAAAAAGAAGACGACGATCTACAAGAAAAGGCAGGAAGAAGCCCACCGTGTGGTCAATGGTAAAAAACGGGGCAGGTCTTTACCTAAGACCTTATCGTGCATATTAAATGAAAGAAATCAATTGGTCATACCACATAAAGCATTAACCAATATTGAATTATTTAAATATATTTCCTGTTTAAAAATACCATTTTTCCGCGGTGTGTTTATGAAAGACAGTTTACCAAAGAAAATGTGGCAAAATGAGACTGGAATTGTAAATTTGGATAATACTGAAGGGCCTGGCACCCATTGGGTTTGTTATAAGAAACTAAATAACAATGTATATTATTTTGATAGTTTCGGTAATTTGCCACCACCAAAAGAACTTCAAAATTACTTTAAATCTGCTAAAAACATATATTATAACTATAAAAGAGAACAACCTGATAATACTTCAATATGCGGCCATTTATGTTTGGAATTTCTAGCTAAAAGTATCAGTCACTATTGAGATGTCTTCCTATACGGTATCATTAACAGGAAAATCGTCCACTTTACGAAGTATCCTTTTTCCAGCGTTACGCTTGCAAAAAGGAAGGTTTTGGGAGGAGGCACTATTGGATTTTACAACGTACAACTCTATTCCCAATGTTACGGAAGGTAAAAATAACATATTGCATTATTATAAGGGAAAGGATGCCAGTGGAAAATTTACAGACTTACAAGAGTGCAGGTTACCCACAGGTTCTTATGAAATTGATCATATAAATGAATTTTTGCAAACTAAAATGGGAAAAGACAATATAACATTAAAAGGTAATAATAATACGATGAAAGCTGAAATTACTTCCAAATATTATATAGATTTCACTCAACCAAACTCAATTGGTGATTTATTAGGATTTTCCAACGATGGGCCTGTATTAGAACCAGATGTAACACATTCCGGTAAGAAAACAGTAACAATATTAAAAGTCAATAGTATAGACATAACTTGTAACATTATACAAGGTGCTTACAGGGATGGGGCTAACACCCACATCATACATACTTTTTACCCAAGTGTACCACCTGGATTTAAAATTGTTGAAAAGCCACAAAACCTGGTATATCTACCGTTGAACACCACTTTCATTTCAGACATCATGTTGAGCGTATTGGATCAAGACGGTAACTTGGTAGACTTCAGAGAAGAGCCTATTACGATTAGATTACATTTAAAATCAACACTTTAATACAAAACCATGGGTTTAACATTTAAAAGCGAACAACCTACGGGAAACCGCATTAGTAGCTCTTCAGCTGTGGAGGAGTTAACACGCGAGAACATCCGTTTCTTAGAGAGAATTGGATTAAAATTAACCGATTATGGATATACTGGATATAGCGCAGGGTCCAACATTCGACGAAACCCTATGGGAAAAAGAATATCACACCCACAACCCTTACACTTCATCGAAATTAAACAATAACGATGAAATTCGTATTCCCATACAAAATCAAGACATTTACACATTACCATGTGAAAGTTACTTGTACATTGAAGGACAAGTTACTAAAAAGGACGGTACTACTGTTGGTACAACAGTTCCATTTATAAATAATCCTATGGCTTTCCTATTTGATGAAATTAGATATGAAATATCAGGTGTAACAGTTGATTCCACTAAAAAAGTAGGTATTACGACAACTTTAAAAGGATTAACATCTATAACACCCAATGAAACCAATTTACTTAAACCTGCCGGATGGGTATTACCTACGATTGACACGATCACTCCAAATCCAAATGGATATTTTGATTTTCATATTCCATTACGTTTGTTGCTTGGTTTTGCTGAAGATTATAGGAAAATAATATTAAACTAGAGATCACCCACTGGTCGAAATTCGACCAAAAATTCTATTGATCTTTTGCCAATTAGTTTTAGAATGTTCATCACTGAATCATCTGTTCCTCCTAATTTGCTAGAATTTGTTATTACCACAGCTGTCTTTTGATTCAATCAATTATCCTTCTCCCTTAAGATTAACATTGAAACTTTGAAAGCCTGTGGGGCATAGCTCTGGGGGCCGAAGGGAATTATAATGCGATTCTGCTCATCTACAGCACAATACCTTTCTAACGGTATGCGCGAATTTCCCCTACGATGCCCACAAGCTGAGAAAAAAGGAGGAAAAGAAACATGCTTGCCTATTAATATATAGATGTTAAACAAGAATTAGTTTTGTTGAGATCTTCTAACGATAAAGACATTATTAAAGCTGCAGATGCTACTACAGATGCGACTTTAGAATGGAAATTAAAATTAGACAAAATTGTATGGAGAGTTCCACATGTTAAATTGGCTGACGAGCATAGAATGCTACTTTTAAGGAAATTAAAAGCCGATCGTGATATTGTTATTCCATTTAGAAGTTGGGAATTTCATGAGCATCCCAGTTTACCTACTACGGATCGACACACTTGGACTGTTAAAACATCAAATTATGTAGAACGAGCCAGGTATATTATATTTGGTTTACAAACAGGTAGAAGAGACGCCATTACTAAACATGCAGGACAATTTGATCATTGTAACTTGAAAAATATTAAAGTTTATTTAAATTCACAATTCTTTCCATACGACAATTTAAATGTGTCATTCACTAAGAAGAAATACAGTATATTGTACGATATGTACGCGAGATTCCAAAGTTCATATTACGGTAAAACAAATACACCTTTATTATCACCTGACAAATATTTCGATGCCTACCCAATAGTTGTAATCGATTGTTCTAAACAAAATGAATCAGTAAAGTCATCAAGTGTGGATATAAAAATAGAAATGGAATTCAACGATGCTATACCGGCTAATACAACTGCATACTGTTTAATTCTACATGATAAAATCGTAACATACACACCTTTAACTGGAATTGTTAAAAATGTATTGTAAGAACCGGTTTTGTTTCATTCCGCGAGTATAAAAGCAGAGCGTACAGACCGCTCCTCATCAGTTTGTTGCCTACTGTTGTATGGGTAGCATCGTATTCAATATGGCTTCTCCTAGTGGTACACCTGAAAATGTGGTAGATATTGAGAAGGAGATATCTGAGTTTTTAGATCCTCAAGGTCACCAGGAAGGAGGTGAACAAAACGTTTGCGGACAACTTCACGCCAGTAATAATGTTGAAGAAAAAGGTAAAAGAAGAAAGACTATACAAAAGAGAAAAAGGGATATTGAAGATAATATTTCTCCAAACATATTGAGTGAGGTATTTTTGCGAATATTTTACCCAATCTCTTCCAGTTTGGATAAAAGTGTTTTAATCGGTGTTATGAAATCTACAGATTATTCCCCTACTGTAATTTTAACTCATGGACCCAAAATGATTTTGTTTACGGACAGTGCTTGGGAATCGTTTATGGAACATTTGCATCTGCTAGAATGCTATTTAAGTAGTAACATGTTTGGAAGAAAGACAAGGGTAGGACTTTTGGATTCAAATGTGGAAATTGATATTATTAAACAACGTGGTGATCATCAGCTACGGTTTAGAGACACAACAAGACATGATAACAAAATTCAACTTAATCGAGAGGAGTTTTTCATTTTAACTTGTGCTACTGAACCTATAACAAGATACTTGAGACAACTGGTGTTTTCAAGTTCGATTATTAAAGATTATCTGGAAGACACTTTGGACAAACAACCGGACGCACCTATATTATACGGACCTGTAGATACTTCTATATTTAATAGAGTTCCTCATGAAGTACAGATGTGGAGACAATTGGAAAAGTACGCTCAACTACATAAGAAATCAGTAAAACAGGAAGAAGAGGAAGATGGAGGAGAAGAATCAAGTGTTAGTGATGAAAATGAAAACAAGGAAAATATAAAGATGGAAACTTAAATAACAATGGTTAGTTTTTAAAACAATAACCAAAATTTTGTGGGGTTAGGCCTATTGGGGACGGTGCCCACGTTAAATATACACCAACGCGCCAACAACTGTACGGCCGGGTATAAAAGTAGTACCTACCGTGGTGTGGAAATCAGTTGACCTCCTGACTTCGTAATGAGCAGACGTGTGACCTTCAAAATGGACAAGGGAGAAGAACAACAAGTAAAGTCCAAGCCTGGTATTATTGAGTTTCAAGCGTTTCGTGGTAATGATGATAGATTCATTATAAAAGAACTTGTGTTTTTGGACATGAATACAAGTGTTCCTTATTCGTTTTTATTTAAACCACCATGTTCTTATTCGTCTTTAACTAGTAAAGCCGCTACTACCAACAGATGGATTTCAAAACACTTCCATCATATCGATTGGTATGATGGTTTTACAAGTTACACGGACTTGTATCACATTATGCATCATTTTTCAGACAAGTTTACCAATATTTACACAAAGGGGCTGGAAAAGAAAAGATGGATCGAAGGATTTACTCATGTTCCGGTTAATGATGTGGAATTGGATAAGAATTATCAATACATGCTGGAAACCATATGTATTTGTACAAAAAGCCCAGAACATGATAAAGATAGACATTGCGCTTTGAAAAATGCCTATAAACTCGCCTCTTACCTTCAAAATGGGGAAGTGGGGAGTGGTGGGGGTAACGGAGAGTATATAAGTGGGGAGCAGACAGGGACCTGGCATGAGTATTACTCGAGATTCCGAGACGACAACATCTCCGAGCAAGAAGACGATCTGTAACCTGACCATGGCATCTCATCAGTTCCTTCAGACTTTGGTCGAGCAGTTCAATGCTCACTCCAAGTCAACAATATTACCTGTAAAGAAGTGCTCGGAACTAAAAGACGAGAAGCACTACATAATCCATGCTATGAAGAAGATGGAGACTACAGTTGGGGAGGCCATCTGCTGCAGTCTCAGCGAGGCACCGTTTACTCCGGGGGATGAACCAAAGTTCCAGGTGTACCTGCCCAAGAGATTCGTCCATCTTCTACAAAACGAGGATCTTCGCTCTATTCAACCCGGGTGTCTATACCTGGTGTCGCACGGCTGCACGGGTAGCAATTCTACAGAGTTGACCATCCACATCGCTGACAAGCAGCAGTGTTAGATTTAAGTTTTAATGTTGTAAATATGTTGTTGTTGTAATGTTTTATAAATAAACGAATCATAAAAGACAAAAAAATTATAAAAAAACAAAAATGCAACATATAAATATGTGACAAACTTCACGTATTGATATGTTGCATTTTTTTTAAACTTAGCGGGTGACCTTGACCTTTGACCTTTGCATTTCACAACTACCCCCACTACCGTAATTACCCCCACTACCGCACTAGGATTCAAACCTGCTTGGATGCGAAAAACGGTCATTCTGTTGCCAACTAGCAAACGATGAGCACCTTGTACGAGCTTTGCTTACAACGAGTTATAACTGACGCATCTTTATTCCAGATGGCTTTACGAGATAATATCCCTATAACAGTAAAGCAGGATATCGAGGAGTACAAGAAAGATAATAGAGGGTATTCGGGATACTCCTGGTATAGGTTCCAAGACGGGGAAAAGTTTTGTAGGCCTTGTGGCAATGCTGCCGTCAGAGACCTTCGACGGTTCGTACAGGAAGGTGGTAGAAAACAGTTTGGATTTCTAGCACCAATGTTTAGATTTGAAAACTACAAGGACACCTGTGCTATTTGTTCCATCCCTTTGTATCAATGGAAAAAGTTTAGAAGTGTTTAATTGCATCTTCCATACCCCCACCACCATCACCCCCACCACTTTTCCATGTACCTCCAAACGCTGTGCCTCGGCTTCATTTCTACTCCAGCAGCCAACCTAGCAACATCAGGATGTCTCTCAACGTCAGTTGCGCAAGTTACGAGGAGGTGAGCATCAAGACTCAGCAGGAGCTAAACGACTTATACAAGGAGTTGCAGCTGATGGTGGCACGAGGCTACCGTATAAATGTGCAAGTTTACGCTTGCAATATACGGAACACCCGGCAGTCAAAGGAAGAGCCTGGACACTCCTCGACGGCTTCCTCACCAGCGTCCATGAAGACCGAGCCAGACAACTTGGACTACTTCAGCTGACTAGCAGTTGTATTTCTTGTCCTAACCATTGTAGAATATGTATATTTTTTCATTATATTAAAGAAGTAAAAGAGCAAAAACACCTATCTTGTTACTGACATATAAGCTCAGTAACAAGATAGGTTTTTTAAAAACACAATTTGGATGACCTTGAAACTTCCCCCTCCACTGCTTTGTTACCCCCACCACTTGACTATTGGTGTACATGGCACATCGCAATTGGAAACCTCATTCCATCTTCAACAGCCACACCGACAACATCAACAATGGCAAACCTACCAACAGATGAAAGATGTCCTCACGCATGTTGTGACTTCGTCCACGAGTTGGAGAAGAGGATGCAGGAGAGGGCGATAAGAAGAAAACAGATCCACTCAGAAAATATCATGATAGTCAACGGCTATCTTTTATTGTTCGGCCTTATTATGGTTGTACTTTTCATACTGTACGGCATAGTCACATGTGTCGGCAAGGTTGCAGAAGAAAACGCTCGCCACCATCAATTGGAAAGTTTCAATGTTACTTTGTAAGTTTTCCTTTTTTTTAAAACTCCGTTTGGATGACCTTGAAAATTCCCCCACTACTCCACCACACCCCCCACCACTTCACCATGTTCCTGCATGAGCATCACATCAACCGTCATTCCTTGTCCGACAAGCAACCATGGCAGACAACAACACCATCAGCCAAGCTGACTCCACTACTGATGTCGGTACATGTACGGGTTGGACACTGTCGATCGATAGTGTACACTATTTGGAGTCAATTTGCGAACGTATGAAGGAAATACTGCGGGACAACCCTGGGATCATAATACAAATGAATTTAAATTATGATTGGTCCCAAGTTAGAATGCAAGGGGACGACAACAACGGTCAACAATCTCCACAATATTCGCCCATGTCCCCGATCTATCCTTACGGCGAGTCTGACGTCGATGAAGATGAGGCTGATGAAGATGCAGGGGACAACGAGGCTGAAGAGGAGTAAGCTTCATTCCTTTTTTTTAAAACCTAAATTGGATGACCTTGAGAATTCCCCCTCCACTATTTCCTTTTTTTAAAACCCAAATTAAATGACCTTGAAAATACCCCCTCCACGTACTTTTGGTTTACCCCCTCTACTTTTCAATACTGTTACCACAGTCTGTAGCTCACATCATTCCTTGCTTAGCTATCATGGCGGACAGCACTCTTTCTCGAGTTGACTCCACTACGGATGAAGAATGGCCATTTTCCTGGAATGTTCATCTGCAAGACTCGGCAGAAGTGGATATGTTGCATGAGAAATTGGTGTATGTATTAAACGAAAACCCCAACATTGAATGTAGAATGACTATGGATTTCGATGCGACAGGGGTCCACACTCAACCTTCCACTTCCAGCCAGCCTGAACCTCAGCTACAGCCAAAGAACTTTACACATCTTTACACTCCAATACGGCCGGAGGATGTGGTTATCAGCGAGGCAGACTCTACTACAAGTTATATTGAACCAACGAATTGGAAGCTTGTTGTTGACACCTTACACAAGGTCGACTTAGTATGTGACAAATTAAAGGAATTGATGATGCAAGATCCTGGTCTTCGTTTTAAAATTGATTTGTTTTTCATCTGGGGAGCACCTGCACGGGGCTCTTCGTCTGACAGCTCTCTAAGTACAACGGATGAGGAGGAGGAGGAGGACGACTAGTTATCTTTTTTAAAACTCCGTTTGGATGGCCTTGACCTTTCCCCCTCCACTGAGTTTATTTAAGGTGCACTCTCAATGACTGCAGCATCATTTCATCGCGCACCTTCACCACAGCAACATGGAGAGTCAACTCAACTACTGTTGCGAACGGAAATGTTTTTCATGGCCGAATGACATTGATGTTGCGGATGGCCTGGCGTGTAGAAAATGTGAAGCTTTTGGTCAATGCATGTGTAAGTGCAAGTCTTGGAAGAAGCCGAAACCGGAGTTGAAGACATTCCATGTGTACCAGATGAGAGGGCATAAGTACACTTGTTGCCCTGAACGTTGCATTGAATTCACATTAAAACAGCTAACTGGCTGCAAATTGTGCAACAATCATTTTGCAGGTTTTTGCAAACATTATTTAGGAGCCTGTCAGTACAGATCAACTTGGCATACAGAAGCACTCACTATCAATGAAATCGCTATAGATACACAAGAGTAGTCTTTCTACTCTTTTCTTTTTTTAAAACTCCATTTGGATGACCTTGACCTTTCCCCCTCCACCCACCTTAGTTTATATAAACCCCATTCCCACTGACCACAGCATCACTTCATCGTGCTCCCTCGTCAAAGCAACATCAGCTATGGAAAGTAAGCGCATCTCATGTTGCGAGCATAGGTGTTTGGAGATACAAGGCGTCACATATTGTGCAAAGAAGCGTTGGGAGGAAGAGACGGGGACAACCTATTGCTGTGAGGATAAGTGTTTCCTCTTACCAAAGTGGCAAGTGGATGGGCTGGCCTGCCGGCAATGTGAATGCTTCGGATGTTGCAGGTGTAGATGCAAGAACCAACAGCTGCCACCACCGGTACTACAAACTTTCAAAATCTACAAATCCAAATACTTTTATACTTGTTGTCCGCAGCGGTGTATTAAATTTCACTTCTCCAATCTTACCAATTGTCGGAAGTGCTACGGACAACCTGATGGGTGGTGCACCTGTTTTCTAGACTCCTGCCGCTACAGATCGGATTGGTTTACAGATCCGTTGGAAATTGATGAGGTCGCCCAGGAAGCACAAGAGTAGTCTTTCTACTCTTCAACTTTTTTAAAACTCCATTTGGATGACCTTGAGATTTCCCCCTCCACTTCCCCATATACCTAGAGTACACAGAGCCTGATAGTCAGTCACTCGGTGGCTGTCGTGGGGTGCGCATCGGTGTCGGCGCTCCGTTGTTAGGTTTTCAAGGTCACAGTAATATCAAATTGTTGGTGTTGTGCTGGTTCAAGGTCACCTGAGGAATAACCGATTGCCCATTTAGGCAGAGTCATGTCAGAAACTCGAGTTTAACTTGGCACTTTTGCCGTTTCTCGTCGAAAATTCGCTCCAAGTGGTCAAGGTCACGGGGACTCTGACTGAAACTCGGAGCGTAGTGCGAGAAACGGCAAAAGTGCCAAAAAATTTTAAGTTTCGGCGTGACCTTGACCTCAGTGGCGTCGGTGACGTCATTTTGATGACGTAAGGGGTGATGACGTCATCAGCACGTCATTTCTGTGACGTCATGGGTTTGACGTCATAGAAATGACGTCATTAGTGATGACGTCATCGATGACGCAATCGATGACGTCATCGATGACGTCATCGGTGAGGTCATTGACCTCGATGACGTCATCCCTCAGGTGACCTTGAACTGAGCCAGCACCAACAATTTGACACTACTGGCTCCTTCCAAAAATTTGTGGTCGAGTTTCGATCAGGAGGCGATCTCCAGTTATGATTATATTATGAAAGTTTTACTTTTACATCATGACGCCTGAATAATTTTAATTTGAAAATTTTTTTAGCTGGTTAGTATTTTTAAGTTAATCATATTTCCGATCACTTATGTCTTCATTTTGGTTGTTGAAATATTGCTTAGAACGCATGTTGAAGTGATGACCCATTTTATGATCTCCATCATCATTCATATTAGCTGATTTTCATTGACTAATTTTCAAACATAGTTTTTTTTTAGCCA